>JAFFZH010015804.1:174509-214739 GCA_018420115.1 Euura saliciscinereae | reverse complement strand
AAAAAAAAAATGTTCTGGGAACTTCATTGAAACGAAGTACAGACGTCATGTATTGATTGCAAAATAGTTGTAAAACAGTCATTGTGACATAGAATAATTTTATTGTTCCGAAAAATGTATGAATATAAAAATATTTGACGAAAAGCAGGTTCAGGTCCTGTCAGGATGAGAAACGCTGCTCGATGGTGGGGGTACAGAGAGTCAAGTAGCTGAGAGAAGTGACTCGGTCAAAGAGGTGAGGTTCGACTGTAGTAGATATGATAGATTCTATAACTGAAAATAACTATGATTCGGGTCAAGAATAAGCTGACTAAATTATATCACGATCTTAACGTATTTTAAAGCTTGATATGAGATTGATAATTGTTACTCAATGAGTGAGCACAATAATAATAATAATAATAATAATAGTATTATTTGATTATGCCCACAGTACTGTGATACAAGTGAGCACGTAAAGAAAACTCTGCAAGGTACGTTGAAATTGAAGACGATAAGAGATTTGTATCCCAAAACAATTCTAATGTTTTAATTCTAGAATTTTGAGTCACAAAATAAATTTCTTCCACGATTTTGATGAAGCTGAAGCTAGCAGCCACAGTTAGCAGCCAAAGGGCTGAATTCATTGAAATGACGAATCTTTACTCTGTGATTTTATTCAGGAGAACTTTGAAAGGTTTGCATGGCTGCCAACTGTGCCTGCTAACTTCAGCTTCATACCATTTTGAGTAATTAAAAATCACAATAGATATAGATATACTTCATAGTCCTGCCCTTCTGATTAAACTTGTCCAAGAAAATCTGCCCCTATTACACAGGCAGTATTCGAAAAAAATCGTGATTTTCTCACAATTCTGAGATTTCAGGATCGCAAGGGTCACTCCCGGTGCGAGGACACTCGAGCATATAGTCCTGACAGTTCCTAATTTATATTTACGAAGAAACCCGTGGAGCATGCTCGTACGTTAACACCGCATGAGGACAGGGACGCGAGGATCCATCCATCTCTCAGCATATCTGATATCTGCACGTGTTTTTCTTATGACTACATATATATACGTATAGAGACTCGGTATAATCCCGAGTCCAAACAATTCGTAACTTTTTTTTTTTTTGTCAACATTTGTGTACGTACATCGTTCAAGCATATTCAACACAGTCTCGAAACCGGTCGGGTGACGCTCCTCTAAAGGAATAAAACAATGAACGGAAGTCGAGAGATGTTAGCGAGTCTATCGGCGTTGCTCTTCCGAAATTAACTCCCACTTTGACCACCTGAACGTCCAGCGTGGCCCACGACGTCCTTTATCTCCCTGGGACAGATATCTCTTGGGAATTTTAAACAGTCGAGGTGAAAGGACGTTTTTCGGACAGTAAGTATTTCGAGGTTTGGTCATTTGGGACGTTTTTAGGTATTTAAGACCTGTTATAAGTTTCTGCTGAGCTTTCTCCCAATTAAAGTTTAAACCCTCGACTCGTGGCCCGGTTCGAGTACATGCCCATAGAGTATTTGATAAATCATTACAAAGGTATAGAATTAAGGCCCACCCACAGTGTTGGCGTTCGTATTTTAAAGAGCAAGTGAGTAATGGGATAGGTGCTAGTAGATATTGTAATAACAGGTATATGCTATTGTAAAAGAGTTAAAATACGACTTTTAGTGTACATATCCTACGGGGTTTTCGCCTGATTTGTGATACTCGAAACAGTCATTTTAAAACCTATACGATCCAAACCCCCTCTGATTACTAATTGCTTACACTGTTAAAAATATCTTTTACAAACAGCAATGAAATTTACAATTTCTGGTTATTGGAATGAAATTGATATGAAACATCTTGAAATTTGATATTTGTGTCTTAATATTGAAAAAACATACCGAGTTTTCAATCACTGTATCTCAATATTGATATGGTTCTAGTAAATTTATGAAACTGTTTTCGAGATTCAAAATACACATACAAAATTTTTTGATCAATCCAAATCAATCAGTGTGACATGGGAAAATGTTTCAGCAACCATTCATAGTGAAATAACTCCCGCTGCTATTAAAAAAATAATAATAAACAGGAGAAGCTTGAAAACATCGAGAACGAAAAATGTCCCCACTTCGGCCCTAGGCTCAAAAATGTTGATAGCTGACGGACGATTTTTCAGAATTTTTTCAGATTTTTAAATCATGTCGATCAATATGACCATTTTCAAAAATTGTAGACAATACGTCTCATGGCTAAAAAAAAATTAAAAAAATACTGAGTCCCTTTCAAAGTGAGAACAATCATATAAAAAAACGCGGACCAAATCCGAGAGGTGAAGGGTCAACCCCAGGTCGAATTGGCATGAAATGCCCCATATATTCTTTGTACACTATTTCCTTCGTTCTCAGCAACACCTGGGCGATTCAAGCTTCCGGTTGCGTAAGCGAATTTCTGCGATAATATACTTCATATCAAATATCATCTATTTTTGTGACGCAATATCCACAATGGTCTAAACTCTAAATCGCGATCATATAAGCGAGATATTTGTGTAGGATTTTCTCTTGTAATGTGAGATCGGCTGGGTTTTACTTCCTGTTTTTTCACAGGATCTTAAAGACCTCGACCACTACAATGAAACTGGTAGGGCTAATTCGACGCAGGAACCGAACCGAAAAATCTTTTCAATACAATGCAGAACGTTCAGCCTTTTATAGGTAAGTTGGGGATGGTCAGTGACCGTGAAAAAGGCGTAATTTCGTCTTTTGCGGTCTCGTCGTCGGTTGTGAAGACACGATTTTTGGCGAGGTCATACGGTAGCCAAAAAGAAGAATACAAAAAAAACAAGAATCAGGGGGTGTCTAGCCGCAGGATGTTGTCGGACATAAAAGACCGCAAGTTATAGTAAACACGTGCTGTTCTATGAACCAATAAAAGTATTAGGCAGGTCCCGTGTTTTGGTTCTTTTCGCGGCCCTTCGAACACCCGCTAATTGGTCCACTGCGCATTTTCAGGTCTAGCCGAAAGAGCGCTCATTAACGATACGGTTAACCAGCCAGCAAGTGGATATGTGCTCAAATTGCTCGTATAAGTGTCGAGAATTGAAATATACGCACCTTGTGGGTCGAAATTCTCAGGAAGAAATTAATTTTTCTTCTGAAAATTGACGAGTTGAGCATCAGATCCAAAAAAATCATGGGGTTTGACCCAGTTTAGACCCTCGTTATCCATATTTTTCATCGATTATCACTTTCAGACTAATAGAAGTTAGGAAAATAAAAGGTCGATTGTCGTTTCGAAATTTTGGTCTTCAATTTTTGATAAAAGATGCCTTAATCAAATTTTGTTGAAATTGTTGGAATAATCAGGATAAAAAACTAGATAAATTCGAGAATAAATCTGTTATCACTGAATTAATTCTTCACTTCGGCGATTTTTATGATATAAAAAATGTCTGTATTCATCTGCTTCGCATTTTTTAAACTCCTATCACATTGGAGGTGATACTTGATGTAAAATATGGATGATGAGGGTCGAACTTTTTTCCAACCCCACGATTTTTTAGGATTTCATGAGGAAAAAATTGATTTCTAGGGTTCATTTTTTCTTTATACCTCCTGAAGAGTAAAAATCTTAGAAACGAAAATTATAATTGACTCGACGAATAAAATGACTGGAAAAAAACCATATAGAAAAATCAAGATGTCTTATACTCGGCTACTTGGGATGCGGAACGAGTCGATGGGTCCTCGACGGATATGCCGCCATATTGTTTTCGATTGCCGAAACGAACGCCGCACAATTAATTATTCCGATCGCGCATCACGCCTTAACAGATACGTGATACACGTCCCGGTCTCCGAGGGCATCGATTCTGGTCATTTTAGTCTATTTTGTTTCTCTAGTCGTTACCACAGACGCAGACCACTTGGTCTACTGCATCAACACATGCAGCTATTGTGTTGTATCTAAAAATCGTGTCTATCCCCCCCCCCCCCCCCCCAGGGTTAACTCAATCAAGCCTTGAATATTTACGACTGTTTTAAATACTCTTTGACACGTTAGACCAGACTGAAAGACAAAAAAAAAAAAACTATCGCTGTCAGAACGTTGAAACAATGCGATGCATGCAGCATGTACGTCATATCGATCGTGCGAATGGCTTCGGTTTATTTTATAAATACATTTCTCAGAATCACGTATGAGATTTATATGCACACATGACGTCAGGATTTGTTTATAACGATACGATCATTAAAATAGGAGAAATCATTTTTAATGGTTTCTCAAACTCGAAACATACAGTCTAACCAACTGCAGAAGTCCACAAGAGCAACGAGATCGAATGGACACGATTTTTCTTCGGGCATCTGTTCTCTGTCGAGGCGTATGCGAACCTCCTTTTCTGGGTTGGATGAGACCCCTGGATTTTTTCGAGTAGAAAAAGAGGGAGAGACGATGTATCGTGAGCCTCAGGTGTCAGGGGAAGAGGAATCGTAAAATCCTACGAAGCGACGACGGGTGTAGGAGGTGTTCGGCAAAATTTTGAAAATGTGGTAAAAACGTGCATACTACAATCCGCATATAGCTCCCACGCGATGATGTGTTTCGTGACACAAATGTGCGTCGAAAATGATGTTCATGCATACCTACAGACTCCACATACTGATGTTATACGGTCGGGTTATTTATAGTAACGAAAGTCAAGTGCAGCTCAGTAACCAGACATGATTTACTCAGATCCTATGTATCCACTGCATCTCGAGGCCATAACAAATCCCGAAAGTGTAAATACATCTGCCTGCCATATTTGCAATATTCTCGCACTTTATGTACCTTAGCAGCCACTAAATTCAGGCACGTAACTGTTGTTGTAACTTACTTCATAAATTCCACCGAACACTATCCCATCAGATCTCCGAATACCCCAACATTGTCGATCTTCAGGATCAAATAATACTTCTGAAGAGGATGAACCGTTTTTTTTTCTTCCACCATCGGGCAGATGCGTTCTGATCGAGGACACCGGATAATCTCGCAACGAGAGACTATTGTGCGATCTTTTGCACTGGATCTTCAGAAATTTATCCATTGAAGATTCTGGGAATGGGTTCGAATATTGTGAGGGGGAAAAAATTGTGTTGAAATATATTTTGGTTCAGAGAACTAGAAGCGATCTTGTAGATTTGGCAAGTGGAACGGTGTGTAGAGATAGCTGACCACGTTGTTGCGAGTTGCATAAATCAAATTTTAACGAGAAAGTTGAACCGTTTAGACATCGAATTAATCAGAAATAACAACGACAATTATTGCAAGAACACAAATATTGACGATTTACCAAGATACGAATATAGACCGACCTGATTTACTGGTATTACTCTCATTTCTAAGAAACACGCGGTTGTAAATCCGCGCATTCTGTTTTCGTTAAATCACGTAAGGCGTATTTTCATCGCTGATGAGCTTCGCTTGATAACATTTATTTCTTTAGTGTGTTTTACTTTTCATATATTCCCGTAAACTAAATTTAATGTAGTTCGGGTTGAAAACTATTTTCTATAATTGATATTGTACCGATGCCATCTCTTTATCACAACTTTTTACATTCAAAACTAAGAACAAAACCACAATATTCAATGCGATGCACCCAAAAGGCTTCAGAATAGAAAGAAAAGTTGAATCACGTGAGGAATTTGTTGTACAGTGAAAAAGTTTTCAAAAATGACGTTTGAAACAATAATTTCCCCCAAAAAGGCACTTTTTGTCAATTCTTTTGATAAACATGAAAGTAATTCCCCTGAATTCAGTGACCAGACCTAAAAAAGCTCACGTGGAATTGTTGATAATATATCAAAGAAGATATCAGTGAAACTAGAAGTTGATTCGATAAATGTTTCATCGCCGGTTACGTTTTGAAATGTGAAAAGTAGTTGAAAATTCGTTTTTGAGATAATCCAAGATTTGCAAAGAGCTGCGTATCAGTTGAGAACTCCAGAAAAATAGTAGTCCAAGTAAACTCATATTGTTTTATATCCGGTGTTGGTTTGGTCCGATAACAAGTTCCAAGTTTCTCATCACTCTTGACTTTTTGTGACTTGTGTCGCTCTAATTCTGAGCTGCGCAATTGGATAATTTTTACAGATTATCACCGTTAAGCCCGGATTAGAACACTTTAAAAATCAGATTCGGATTGGATCTTCGCAGATATTGATAGGTGAATGTATTTAGTGGAGAAAGTTTTTTGAAAATCGCATTATTCTGGAACTTTTTTAATTCAAGCCTCTAGAATTCCATTTTCCAAATTTGTACTTTATGATTGCAGTCCTCGAAATAGACAAACGTCCTCACATCATCCACGGGACGGGCCTACTCGTTGGCAGGTCGGTCCAGTCGCGCAGTCTGGCTTCCGCACGATGATATTTACGACTACCCCCTTTCCCAGTAGAGGAAAAGTCGCGAGTGTAACCTGTTCTAACTTTAGATTTATTTTCCTTCAAAATTTCACGTATGCTGGCTAAAAAGCATAGGATTTATTTGCAAAAATTACCTCATCGCACATTGCCTGAAAAAAAGGTCAGCTCCAAATTTGACATTCGAGGCTCGTCGATCGAGTGCAGTTCACCTTCCTATTCCGTAACGCAGGTGCTGATGCTAAAAAAGGACGAATAAAGGGTGGTGCCACTGGTCGTGGCCGGGAATAATTAGATCTGCGGTGACCGTTTTGAGCAGGTGTCGCGTTACCTCGAGTCCTTCGCAATTTTAGATTGCGAAGAAGAAATAATTTAACGGTGGGATGAAATTGTGGAAAAGTTCCAGAAGAAACGGCTTCAATTTTTAGCATAAGAAACATGTAACATATACGAGGCGGAAAGCCGAAGCACGCAGATCTAGAAACACCAGCGGCAACTGGTTGGTTATTATTAACTCTTTTGAATTTAAATATTTTCGTTTGAAGACGGAGCTTCATAGAGTCTCGACTTAGCCGGGGAACAGACTAAACAGCCTGAGGTTCCAGGTACTGGTCTATTGAAACTGAAACTATTGGCGCACAATATTTAATGATTGCCGAATTCTGTCCAAACAGTTTCGGATCTCTGAAAAACGCCATTGGAATGCCTTCGATCACTGGGATTCTCGCCGAAGCGTAAAATTGCTTTCCTAGTTTCAAATATTTTGTCACATCGGAAGTAAGTCAGGCGGCAAACTAGAAAAAAACTGAAAAAAAAATACTAGGAGAAGAAGAAGAAGAAGAAGAAGAAGAAGAAAACGTTTTTCCCATGGAAGCATGTGCCGTCCACCTGGCAAGATGGCGTCGCGGTCAATCACGAAAGCCAACATTAATGATGGAAGGAAGTGATGGACGGACGCTGACCGGAAACCACGCACGGCGATGTGACTGCCGCCCTCAACTTATCGCCGGAGGGTCACCGACCGGGTATCGATTGGAGAACGTGACTCGCCAAATACAATGAAAGACGGTACCGCGTAGGAAGCGATCGTCTAGATACTAGCGATCTTTGCTAATTGATTTACTACCCGGGCAGAGGAAATGGCCGAGGATTCGGAGCAAGATTTTCGTCAAGGTCGAGTCTAGGCCGCCAACATCGTTGGGATGTCAGAAATCTTGGAGACAGGACCGTTTATCCCAATTGGATAAGTAAAGTGAAGTTTGCGGAAGAACGTCATTTTTCGTAATATGACAGAAAAAAAATTATTTTTAAAATAATGTGAAAACCATTCAAAAGTCTCAAAAATGACTTTCGGTAGTTTGACGGTTTTTTTTTATTTTAAGGTGTATGTTCCCTCTTAAGTGATGTTTCACACCCGGTCGTAATATGACTTATATGTTTATCCCGAATCCTATATCAACATCGGTCTTTCAACACGTTTTGCCAAATTTTAAGGGCGTTTTAAGAATTTTGTAGGAGGTACCTTGGCGGTGGTTCGTATCGGAACCGCGTTTCCTCCCACGGGAACAATTTTCCCATAAAACCGGTGTCCCAAGCCGGGATAAAACCAACTGTTGCTGACCACCGGGCCGGAAGAAAACCGTTCCGAGACTTTTGCAACTGTACAGCGGAGCCGTATTACGGTATGCGGTAATTAACTGGGTGGATTTTTTGTTAAATCGTGAGAAAAAAAATAAACAGAATTTTTGTAAAACCTACCGGAAGAGCGTAGAAGAAGCAAAAATCAACCTGTTCGTTCGCGGTCGCGTCTTTTGAACTTTTCTGTATTTGCTTGTTTTCCTCGATTTTTATTGTTTTCTAAAACCCTACGATCGGTGCCTTCCTTTGACTCGACTGTCACAACAAGCCTTTGCGGTCTTCTTTCGCCCTTCCGCTCCACATCTTTCTTTATTCGTAGGAGATCCGTCCTCTATCCGCATCGACATCGAGGGTCCGACAAAAGCAGCGCGAAAATATTCCACCGGCCATCCAGGGATCTGGGATCAGGTTACTTTTTCACGCCTCTGGGACTCGGCCTGTCGCCTGACTTCGACGCCTCGCTACTTTTTTCGAGTAGTAACGATCCACATCTTGCCGATCCCTTCGACACACTTTTTTAGGAAAATGAGATGGAATTCTTCTCGTCGCCTCTGAACAAACTAAACTTTCACGGTCAGATAGCATTTATTGGCTCTACATCCCTGGGAGACATGATAAGGTGCTATCAGGCCTGAACTAACCTATCCTAATCTAATCGCAACGTCTCTCATCTGTGGCTTAGGTACGTAATCCGTTCTGAATTCTTGAGAGTATATTTTTCTTCGTTTTAGGTTCGTTCGAATGATAAAAGTAGCGGGTTTAGCCAGCTGTTGAACTTCCAGTTATGCATTTTGTTTCCAGCTATTTTGAATTTTGCAAATTTGAGCTCAGATTCTTGATCAGCGGTTCAAAAAACCTCCGAGAACCAATTTTTGTGGGTTTTCGGATGTTTTTAGTGTTTTTTCCCGGCAAATTGGATCCGACATTTTGAATTTCGCTGATCTGACTTCGAATTCGTGATTAGAGACCAAAAAAACGATCAACTACCACTTTTCATCGCAAAATGAAAATTTTGCAAAACTGACTTTCGTTATTCAAATAATTCGAAAAATACTAAACCGATCAAATCCAAAATCTAATCAGTTCTGAGTTGAGAAAAGCCACGTTAATTAAACCCAATTTGATAAAAATTCACAAATCAGTTGATGATTCTATGAACCTCAGAACGTGGAAATCCAGTGAAAACTCAAATTTCCATTTTCGGGGTGATTACAATGACTTCCTTTTTTCAAAAAATCGAAGCAAAGATCAGGGAACGAGAATAGAAGAGGCGTCTGCAGTCTGCTTTATTGTCTTCGATGAAAATCGCGTCTGGAAGCGATCCAGTGAAATTCTACTGGGTAATAAATCTGCAAATGCTTCGCAGACGTTACGCATGGTTTACATTTAGGCATGTATGAAGAATAAAGGAAGGATAATCCTATTCCTGACCTCAGAGTCGTGAGGTTGAACCTCCGAGTCTCACGGCGCCTCGGAAATGAAGATGACGTAAATATAGAACATTGTGTTCCGGTTCAGACGGACCGTCTAAGTAATCGCTTCCTGTTCCCAAAAACTTCAAGAGCCGTTTTATTTTTCGGGCCTTTCAGGTCTTCTTGTAGTTTCTTCGATATCGTAGCTCGCCGAAGAGACACTTTGACGTGGTTGTGTCTCGACACGGGCTGAATAATTAAGAAATTCACAGAAAAGTATCACCCGGGTTCAACATAGTCGCGAACTTGACTCGGATGCAGAAACGCGCGAGATAGAAATTATGGCGTTCCGTCGACGACGGAGACTTCCTCGATCGACTCGTCGCGGGTTTCTGAAGAACAAGAATTAAAGTCTTTTGAAAAAATTTCAAGATGCTCGAGCTTTAATATTCTCATTTTTCGTTTTGTCTTCTTTCCACTTTTTCGTTGTCCTTATTCTTGTAACCTTCGAGATCCTTTTGAGAGGCAATATCACCGCGGGACGGTGAAGAAACACAAAAAGTCGTAGTTCAGTCATCGTCTACCTAGTAAATTAGACGAAACAAAACAAACAGTAAAAGTGTGCGGGGACACTTCCGGAATCTAGGTTTGTAGCCTTCAGGCTCGGTTCTTCTGCCACGGCGAAGACCGGAGGAAACACAAACGTAAAACTGCTTCGTTATTTCAATCAAACCTAAGTTACGAGTTTCTACTCCCTCCGCTCTAGCCCTCGGATGACGGAGTTATGACGACTGTTTCCTGACTTCGGAAGGAGCTTGAGAATCGGTCTAACGTAGAAAAACTGGCTCCTAAGACTCCGGGCTTAATTGTCTATAAATCACGGATCAAGAACGTCCGCAATTCAACAATTTATTTATTCACCTTCCGATCTATCATACCATTATATGGATATAAAAAAAAAAATGGTCTACGGCGTCGAAACTATACTTGAATCGTTTTTGCGACGTCAGATTTCACAATTTGAGGCGACCAGTACAGCGTGATTCAACAAATTCTAAAAATTGACTTTATCGACAATCTAGTCACTCTTTCGCTGATAACTTGGTCTAAATTTTTGTTTTCTCAATTTCCCTCGTTCATACAATGAAAGATTGCTCTCCGAAGATAATGAGACGTCGATAGACATAATCGGATCAACCGTGTGTCTGAAACCTTACGACAACTGCTTATTTAAAAAGTCAATCTCTCGATGTGTAATGAATTTTTGGATCATGGAGAATTTGTTGAAACCTCTGATACACGAAAGACGCTAGATGGCGCACCTGCTGTACCGAACAGTGACGTCATAGCGTGGCGCGAAAGAGGGATCGATTCAAACGTTGAATCTACAATACATTGAATGTGCAAGGATAATGTTGTAATTTGCAAGAGAATGTGTTACATTCTGATTTTACGACTCGAAGTGAGGTATGAATGAACCTACAGAAGGTCTTCGGACCACACGCAGCGACGTCACTGAATACGTGTACGGTACCGTATATTTAGCGTGTGGGTGATCGCTGGGTTGTATTGGTTAGCCGCATATATTAACACGAGCGTATAAAGCCCACTAATTGTAGAGTGTTCTGTCTCACAGAGAGACAAGTGAATAGTTGTAGCGTGGTCGTATCGTATATTCTATAATAGAACGCTGGTCACACACCATCGCCATTCTGCAGTACCGTCCCGTTCTCCAAGGTGAGCAGAGGTTTTTAGTTATTTATAAACGCTAATTCGACCGCATCAGGGACACTGAAGAGACCGAATGAGATAAGGAATAAGAAGAAGTTTAAATACCCTCGGGGTCCAGGACCTCCGGATCAGATAAACTCTAGGATTAATTCAATTCGCAAGATTCGCTCCGTTGATCCGGCTGCCAAGTAGCCGGTATGTAGATGCGCTCAATCCGGCAGAAGATTGCAGGCCTTCTTACACGACCAGCGAGACTCTTGAAGCACTCGTATCTACCGCGTTCTGAATGTGGATATCCGCTCTGGCCAGTTCGCGTGTATCGCAGAGCTGCGGATAGAGCGGGTCAAGCCTCTTTTTAGCAGCTGTTTTCTTTCGCATTTGGTAAAACAATAACTCCCGAACATTTGAGCCGAGGTCTCATGTAACGTTTTGAGGCGCAGGCTTATCCCAAGTGGAGGATTTCAGGACCTTTGAAAGACTTATGCGCCCTCCTGCTTCCGGCTGTTGCGAAACATTTAATGTCAGATCCGTCGTTGACCTCGTAGCGGAGTATATCGGACGGTAAATCAACGGCGAGTACGCATATTTTGGCAAGTTGCCTCGAGGACGTTATCCAGCGAAAATTATAGAATGTTGATCTTTTGCGAGAACGGGAAAGAGATTCAGATTTACGAACGGCCGTTGGTGCAGGTTTTGATAAAATTGAAATTCACAAATTGCTACTCTCCGATGTATGCAAAGTACCGCAGAAATTACGCTGGGCGATCAAAATTGATTGAGACATCGATTTAATTCGGCGTTTTTGAGGTCAACGCTGCATCGGTAATTGGAATCGCAGAGGAAGGGGTAAATAAAAATGAAAAAAAAACTCTGGTTATTGATGTAACTACCTCGAACCGTTCGTTAAAATTCAAATTTTATTATCTGGCTCATCGGAACATGGTTCCTCTTCACGAATCCTCGGCACACTTGAGATCATATCGGTCAGGGTACAGAAATTGTTTTTCAATCGACGCCGAGTCTGCCACTGCCTCTTCAGAAATATTCTAACGACGAGAAGATTAGATAGTGGGAAACAAAGGCTCTTACTTCTGGGCAATAATAATCACCAGTGTCATGGCTTCTTTCTTGAACTCGACATTATAAGAAATGAGGGAAACTGATCAAGTCGAATCCTTTTAATGAATTTTTAAAGCTTCACTTATTTCATTTAAAAAAATTACAGAGTTGTAAATCAGTATCAGTTTGGAAATAAGGAGAATCAACTCGGAGGACGTTGTCTAAAAATAAACCGTTTCAGTCTTCGTTGCTAAAAAAGAAATAAACAGATAGAAGATTCGGAGAGCATCGCAGAGTACATGAAATGTGATATCATTTGCAACCTTGACTGCTCATTTCGTTCTCGATATTCTTACGATGTGACTATTTTGTACCAGTTTAGACAGTAATTCGTTATACATGCCATAGATGTGACTTGAACGACGTCGCGGTTATATACTCTGTATTATATACAATAACAAGTCAATTGAGAGTTATTAACCCTTTCTCGTTACGAGTATTACATCTCGTTAGTATTACTTCAAAGAAATATAACCTAGCGATGTTCTATAGTGAATTATTCGAGTGTACCGCGAAGATTAAGCCCTTGACACTCCATTTTCGTACACCTAATACGATGATTGATCGATCAATTCAATAAAACGTTGATACCAGTCGTGATAGAACGAGGAATACACTCAATGGTTAAATTTCAACGTCATGATTCATCAATATCGTTAATAACGTGACTGTCAGTGATCAATTGTAACCGACTACTATAAAAAATTAATTACACCACCGAGGGATCAAACCTTTAACGATGTACGGAGGCTCGCCAAAAATAGTGATAAAATGCTCTTCGAAAACAGCCTCTGGGCGTTACATCGAACATTTTGAACACTAGAGAAAAGATTTTTTCTCTATCGCCTCGGGGTCCTGCACGTCGCCGATACAAATACTCATTATTCCAAGACGTAGTTTATCCGCAGATGCATCCACGATCGAAAGTATCGGGTCTTCAGCCAGCGGTGACGGTGGTTGCCACCGCACCGAATCAAGAAACACATGTCCTCAATGTGTCAGGGATCGGAAAGAGACCAGGATGCCGAAATAAGGACGGATAGAATAGGGGTTGTGGGCTTTTCCCAGCGGCTACTACCTGCTAGAAACCCTGATGAAAATGAAAATTTCCTTCCATGGTAGAAAAGTTTTTGTGCAGTTTAGTCGGTGGAAGAATTTCTGCAAGAAGACGCGGTCTCGCGCATTCAATCCGCGATATCGGAACGTATGAATGAACGGATACTGCAGAAAGCATGTTTTTACGTCTAAGTGACCTGCATGGGTAGCCATACACCAGCGGCTGTGATGCACAAGTATAATTAATACGCTGCCATTGCATCGGTGCAGGGAAAAGTTTGCCGGTTAGATTATATGCTACGAAGCCGACGACGCATACTGCGTTGCTAACTGCAATCTGCACTTTTTCTCTTCAACCACATTTACTGTCAGACTTTTGACTGATTGTCAAATTGACAAGAGATACTATGTAAATTTGAATCAGTGACACTCACTGCGAATCATTGAATATACACTGTTTTCCAATTATAAGTATATCGCTGGAAAAATCATGAGACCTTTGAGGATTTCTACTTAGGTGATGATATTCTCTTTTACTTTTTATTTTTCTTTTCTTTATTTATTGAGCTGAGATGACCAAAATAACCTACAAATGATTCTTGGATGGGGTAAAAAAAAGAAGAATATCGAATTCCCATTATAAAATCGTATGAAATCGGTTATAGCTTTGAAGGGTTACCAAAATCTACGTTTTGTTTACAAAAAAGAAAAAAAACACCATTGAGGTCATGTGACTCGAAAATCCAGTGGTCAGAAACTGCGACAGCGCTGAAATGAACAGAATACTGGAAGAAAGGACCTAGTACTTGATCCCTTCTAACCACATGTTAGGGTAGATGCATCGTTTTTGGCCACCTCAGTAGGCACCAACCTCTGGCCATCAATTGTTACGAAAGAATTAGTGGTCATATATCTTTTATTCTGTCTTTTTTTGTATCGGCATAAAATTCCTTGACTTTTCCCTGACTTCCCTGACCATTTTTCGAATTTCCTGATTTTTCCCTGACCAGTGGCCACCATCTTTACGTTATTCTCTAGTAGAATAAAGTAAAAAAAACCTCAAACTATCAATCGACATGAATAATTGCTGAAAAAATCGTCTCTGAGCAGCTACCGTTTTTCGCGCATGATCCGATCTGCGCATGCTCAGACGCTCACAGTGAACCCGAGTTTCGGGTTTGCGGCAAAAAGTAAGAAAAACGCGTGTGCGGGTGGTGCACGCATCGGAGTATTCACGCGTCCACACGCACGTGTGCGGCTACCCGTGCCTGATGCGTCGGGGTGGGGGTAGAATTTTGACGCAGTCTATGCCGATGCTGGAGAGGGGGAGGAAGGGAGGGAGGGGTTGTGGGCGAGCGGTTATTTCAAGCATTGGGTCCGGCACTTAGCCCCGAGCCGAGCCTTCGAGCGCATCCCAGGCATCTTCTCCTTCGGCTAGAGTCGATGCGATCGCGATCGCGAGTGCGTTTGTTAAATTGTTAAAATTCAAATAAGAAAAAAACAAACAAAAAAATTAACAAAATTAATATCGTCGTTGGAAATTTATCAATTTATCGTTTTTCATTTGATTATTGTGTGACTTTGATATTTGACTCAAAATCGTGATGTGTTTTTAATTATGTACAGTGTTTAAAAAAGAAGAAGAAAAATTGTGTAACCGTTGCCCTTTGGATCATATAAATATTAAAAAAACAATTGAAAAAATAAAGAAACTAATTAGTGTTAAAAAAAATTGAAGATCGACTTCCTGTGTGGTTCGAATCGAAGACTCCGTCGCATCATTCGAATATTGGCACACTGTGTGTTTGCGAGAACACAATTCGAGGAACAACAGAATCGGATTTACATCGACGTGTGTAAAAAATAACCTGAAATAACAGGAGAGACAGAGAGAAACGAGCGTGAATCAGCCGGCGGCAACGAAAACTGACAGCGGCCACGCGCGCATGTCTCTGAAGTTGACCGCAAGTGGAAATTATTACCTGAGTCGGAGTCTTGCTTCACACACAAGAAACGAATAGTAATAATAATCTGTCTCGATTCGATAAGGACCGACAACGTCGGAGGGATTACAGTGAGTCTTAATTTTCAAAAAGCGCGCCACTATTCAAATTCGAAGAAAGCCCGCCGTTCGTCTAATCGTCTACTTCAGCCCGTGCGGTAAGCGATCGTTTATTATGAATCAAAGAATTAATTGTACGCATAAGTTTGCATGACTCAGTTTCATCTTAGATCCCCAAAACACCGAATGATGTCACAGCTATACTCAAAGTACTCGAGTTACTGAACTCGTCGTAACTGTTATTATTAAACATCGAGCCGATTCGATATCAGCGAGGAATTCAATAACGAGCGGAGGCCAGTTTCAAAGATATCTTTGTCTCTCTTGGGATTAATAATGGTAACAATAGTTGGTAGGATAAAAATAAACATCCCAAATCGGTACCGGAAGTACAGAATTTTTTTCAAGGTGCCGTTTGGATCGCAGATTGGTACGAATTACCCAATTCAGCTGGTTAACCAGCTGACCCGATATATAAGTTTCAAGGGATCGTTTTCAACTCGCATTCATGATTTCATTTCCGTTTCGATGTAGTTGATCGAAATGAAAAAAAGGAATAAGGATCTATTCTCGCTTTTTTATGACCTAATTTAAACTTTTCAAGCATTGTCACGTTATCTTTTTTCTATTAGTTTTTTTTTTATGAAGACAACGAATTGTCGCCAAAACTTTGGACATTAATCATATGATTTCTGACTCGATTTGATTATCGATTGCCTCTCCCTGAATAAAGAAACAGTTTAGTTTATTTTGCGAGTAATCGTAGGAACCATGGAACTCCGTGAATCACTGCCACCTACCGAGTGACTCATTTGTTTAATTAAACTTAGACCCTCGAGATAGCATCGACTCCGGATGAACCATGGGATTAGCTCACACTGTAATCGAGTATCAGCTCCTTCTTCGACTGCGTGGATGAAAATTGAATTGTAAACGGAGAACGGCTTAAGACCATGATACAGTCAATCTTTACACTGATATCAAAGCTCACGTGTAACAGGAGCGAAAAAGAAGACGATAGCGAAATTCTGAACACCTAAATCCCAGAATATCTTTGTTTCGCGCAACAATAACGACAAAATTCTTGTTCCGTTAAGCGTAGGCTTTGATATCAGTGGAAATAAGCGGTTGTTAAAGATTGACTATAGACATGCTCTTAAGGTCACCCTGGTGCACGTCATGGGTTCTTATGGGTGCGTGGATCAGGCCCATTATTCTATTCCACCGAGCCGTTCAATCTGCTTTATATAAATGAAACAACACAACACTTCACAGTCGAGTTAAATGGCGGTACACCAGCCCCTCGTCTACTGACCGCAATAAATTGCACACGTCTTATTCTTTCAATGGTCACGGTATAAATGTAGCGAAAAATCGTTGCATTGAACAGTTTCTTTCCTTCGATCCCACGCTTTTTCTGCATTATACGATCACAGTGGAAAAGAAAGTAACAAAAATGGCAATTAGTCAGTTCGTCAGATTCTCTGTGCCGTTGAGGTAACGAGAGACTCTACGCCCACCTGTTGAACGTTTAAATTTAACTACTTTTTGGTAAAGTATTACAGCCAGGCTGGTTCAATGGAATCAACTCGCCCACGTATGTGGACAAACCCATTGAGACGATTGAGAGGGAAATTAATCGAGGAATAACGATAAAAATTTAAATTTTATGTAGCTCGAATTCCTACGGTAAAAAAATAGCGATATTAATAGGTCGAGAGGCTATAAAATCGTCGGTATACAAATAGACGTAGGATTTCTGATGGAAATTCTTAAAACCTTTCGGACGGATCGGAGACGCTAACGTTAGCAGTAATTAGCGTCCGTAAGATTCCTCAATTAATTATATGAATCGTGACGATAAAACTGCGACATGTACCGTGGACGAAATCGACTAATCGATTAGTTTTAACGAACTCAAATATGCGCGACATACGTACACTACATTAGTTTCGCAATGGGAGTTACGAGCTAGGGTTAGGCCCCTGTCAGATTTGAGATAAAAAACCAGTCGCCCGCAAGTCACGGTCATGTTTCTCCCGACGTATTTTATTATCTCGAATTAATTTCTCCCACTCCGGGCGGCGGGCGTCTCGAGTTGCAACCGAGCTTGCGATTATCTCGCGAGAGTCGCTTCCCACCCTAGGGAGACAAGAACTTCGCGCATGCGCGCTTCCTAGACGATCCACTTTCCGCTCGGCGGCTTTTTTCCTTCTCATATTCGCTGACCGTTCAACCGTGCCTTTTCACTTCCGTCCCTATAGCGGTGGAGCAAGAACCCTAATGACCCTGGACCGACTGAGAAAGTATTTTCGCGATGGTGACAGCAAGGACTCATCCTCCTCACGTCGGTCGGTCTCCTTTTTGCGGAACTTGATTTATCGTCGGATCTATTCCGCGCTCGACGATTTAGATCAGTGAGTAAGAAGCCGTCATCTGTCTTTACTTAGGTCTGCATGTTGCTCATATACGAGTCTTATAAACATAATCATGAGTCGAGCAGAGATTGCATTAACGTCCGTCGCTCAATGGGACGAGACCGCGACGGGATTATTATTATGAATATGTAATCGCTGAAAACAAACACTAATTCGTTAATTAACTGGAGAAGCGCAAGTAACCCGAGACTCTCGTCTTCGTTTCGGGGGAAGAGGAGGATGAGGAGGAGGTTGGACTTGATTTGTTCTCAGAAGTTCAGGTCAATTCAGAATCTCGTTTTGTTTCTGCACGCGGCGTTTAATGGACCCAACGAGCTCTGATGAACGATGAAAAAACACATGGACGCGATTGGCGAGTTTATTGTAATATTTTTTATCAACGTTGTATAATCGTTCTTATTAGAGTCAAGATTAATCCTGATTAATCTTCGTGGTCGAGGCTCTCCCCAGCATCCGACCCGGAGCCCGCGGAGGAGACCCCCGAATGCACTCTTCGTCTTTGTCGTTTCTTAACCGCGGCAGCTGTAACGTGGCATTATTATGCAATCAAACTATTACAAAGTTTATTGTATCTACTTGCCAGCCTCTCAGAGGCTGATGTACGCGGACCCTCGACATCGTTTTCTTCGTCTTGTTGTCCCAGATATCGCGTATGCGGTACCAAATGAAACAGTAGTAGAGTGGCCACATAAAACCGTCCGAGGGCACTAAATAACGACGAGGATGAGATCCACCTGGTCCAAAACTCGCCTCGGTTCACCGGGTCCTGGTTGGTAATCGTCTTCGTGCTCTTAAGCAAATAACCTGTTGCCGAACCCTGTCTTCATTCATCGGAGTCGCATCTGTCTTGTTAGCTGAGGATAAAAGAACGAAACTCTTCGTGGGTTTGTTCTATTTTCTTTTCTGAAAAGATTTAGACCAAGTAAAATCAGTTCGAACGATTTTCGACATTCAACGGTGAGAAGCTGAAGCTGCGGCGCGTCGAAACTGGGCAGCATCCCTTCGAAACACCTGTCGAGTCTCTTGGAGGTCTAGACTGTGGTTTTTGCCTTTAATTGACACAAGTTTCCTGTCCAATTAACGTGGAACTGACTGGGAGCAATTATTCTGAGATTCTTAAGTTTTTTTTTTTTTATTTTAGATTCATAAAATATACTATACGCATGCAGATACCGCGAATTTCTATATCGCTACCCCGACCCAATACGAGCCAGCAATAACAAACACGGCTTCCTTCGTGCGCAAGGGCAAATCTTTGATACAAACCCGACCGCGTTCTGGATTCTGCCAAGTGTCTATTTTGTTTGTAATACACTATTTATACACCACCACTGTGCAGGGGTCGTGGGAGCGAAGAAAGTCGACCTAATTATTCGTCGATATGAGAGTATAATGTAAGACTGTCGATAATTGAACATGATCTCTTTTAATTGGCGGATAATTCTGTTGTTCCTGAGAATCTGAGTATCTTGAGGATATAAGTTCGGGTTGAAAAAGGCGATTTTCAAAAAACTTTCTTCACTAAATACATTCACCTATCAATATCTGCGAAGATCCAATCCGAATCTGATTTTTAAAGTGTTCTAATCCGGGCCCAACGGTGATAATCTGTAAAAATTATCCAATTGCGCAGCTCAGAATTAGAGCGACACATGTCACCAAAAGTCAAGAGTGATGAGAAACTTGGAACTTGTTATCGGACCAAACCAACACCGAATAAAAAACAATGTGAGTTTACTTGGACTACTACTTTTCTGGAGTTCTCAACTGATACGCAGCTCTTTGCAAATCTTGGATTATCTCAAAAACGAATTTTCACCTACTTTTCACATTTCAAAACGTAACCGGCGATGAAACATTTATCGAATCAACTTCTAGTTTCACAGATATCTTCTTTGATATATCATCAACAATTCCACGTCAGCTTTTTTAGGTCTGGTCACTGAATTCAGGGGAATTACTTTCATATTTATCAAAAAAATTGACAAAAAAGTGCCTTTTTGGGGGAAATTATTGTTTCAAACGTCATTTTTGAAAACTTTTTCACTGTACAACAAATTCCTCACGTGATTCTACTTTTCTTTCTATTCTGAGGCCTTTTGGGTGCATCGTATCGAATATTGTGGTTTTGTTCTTAGTTTGTAATGTAAAAAGTTGGCATCAATACCTACAGTATCAATTATAGAAAATAGTTTTCAACCCAAACTACATCCTTAATTATCATTATCATTATTATTCTCCATGGGTGGTGAATAACGACGAAAATTATCCGATAAGATTAAACGGTTGTGTCAACTGAACCGCATGAACGCGAGGACTTTGCCTAGCACCTTCACGTCAACGAGTACAGTCAGAAGCGATGAAACACGCCATTAGCTTCTCGAGCATTAACATATCGGCTTACACGGTATAGAAGCTACTCGCTGCCTGAGGCAAACGAGATAATTAAAGATTAGTTGACTTATGTTTTCTGGCCATAAATGAGTCAATTAGTGTTTAATCGATTTAAAAACAATCTCGCGTTCGAAAAATAGACTTTTTGAGACCGATATCGAATGACGTCTTTCTAAAATCACTGATCGTCTGTCTGTCCGTCGGTCGGTTGACGTTTGACATCTTCGACGACTTCGCTGCCCATCTTATAGTCGTGCCAGTTTAGTTTTACGACAAGAAATACCGTCCCGTTTATTTTTTCGCTCTCTTGTTTCTCGTGTCTCTGACGAATTTTTAAAACCGTGAACGTGATCGAGAGAATTTTAAAACTTAATTGAATATCTCGGGCTGAGTGACGAGACCCTATAATCGTCAAATTTATAATGAAAAACTTGACAAGATCAATTTGTGAGATCCAAGTGTCATTGACGAGGGGCGGAACGTATATGATAACTAGTCAAAAATACATATACGTATATCGTCCGACTCGAAAGAGGAATTTAGATCGGGTTCTCAGTATCTGTGTGTATTTATAAATAAGTATATACACGTAGCCTGGATATAATAGTATATAAACCGAACCGTATATCATTGGGCAGTCGAGTTCGTAAACATTTGGGCGTTCTGATCGATATTTATGTCATCCGTTGAGAGAAGAGAAGGAAAAATAGTCGATCTCAATTTTTCTTCTCCTAGGCGCCTTTTTTTTGCACGGTTAAAATTGGTCTCCGGTATCGAGAAACTGGGTAAGATTTATCGATAACGAACACCAAAAAACCGTAGCACATAGTCGAAACAAACTGATTTAAAAAAATAAATATATCAAGGTAAACTGCTATTGTTTCGTTTCGAAAAAAAAAGAGAAGAAATAGAAAAAAAGAAGGTCAATGATTGATTCTACTTGAGATTAACTGTAAACTCATATAGGCGCAGCTGTTATGCACCCGGCTTAACGTAGGCGTGAGGAAGTCACCGTCTGACTACTTTCACCGAGTGTGCAAAAAAAAACAAAAAAAAAAATCGCCAAGCCATTACAGAGATACAATCTTGATGAATAAAAGAGAAGATTTATTGTACATTCATTAAATAATCATTTGTTACAGATTATACGATAATTCGTCTCTCTGACGCGATGACTGGGCAGCAAATGCTGGTATAATGTACCCATATGTCGTCTCATACGTGATACAAAGCGACACCGGTAACACAATGAACGATTCATGGTTACCCGCAACAATCGTCAAGCTTGTTCGCGGTTGGGAGCGAATAAAAGGCTATAAAAGTTGGAGAAACTAGTCATAATGGGGGTCATAAGGAGTGATATTAATGGCGGGAGAAAAAGGAATTTTGAACCTCTCCGATTGTCCGGATCGCGCACGGCGAGAGATATGATAAAAACTGTTACGACTGGTTTTTTGGGACGGTTGAATAAAATGTTGAAAATTGTAGAAATTATATTCAGAGGGTGATATATGATAGAAAAAAAATTATGTATTCGGGATTTACTGATAAATCGTTTAATTTCTTTATTTTCTGGAATATTTGTAAGTCTGCCGATTACAAAGGCAAGAAATGCGAAGATGGCGCGATTCTAAATGCAATTTCAAACACGAAATACTCAAAAACGTTTTTGATGGAGCAAAAATGAAGAAGGGATTCGAAAATTACGAAATTATACGAATAAAAACGTTATTGTAAATTTTGTGAAACGTTATCATCGAGTAAAAAATTCATAACTCCACCAAATTTCAATTTATCAAGAATCTGTTTCATAGAAGTTTAGTTGATAACGATATGAAAGTACTGTATAAATTTCAAGCCGATCGGACAAGTCGTTGGAATGGAATCGTGGTAGAAATTTCGACGTCACTTTTTACTCCACTGGCCATAACTGCCATAATTTTCAAATTACAAGGTCGATTTTTTTTTCAAATTAAAGCTGAGATTTCAACCTTCAAAATTGTACTCATTATATTTTTTTCCACTGATTTTTTCGACCGAAAGTCATTTTTTAGACTTTTCAATGGTTTTCACATAATTTTAGGAAGATTTTTTTTTCTGTCTATGATGCACCAAATAAAGTCTACCGGTGAACCGATTTTAGTTTTGCAGGTCTCAAACCGTTCAGTGAAGAAGCCTTTTCAACATGAACAGAGAACTTTTTCATAACTTTATTTTTACTCGAGTTATCACGAAAAGTAACGTATGAAGACAGAAAAACGCTATTTTAATCTAAAATGAATATCTGGTACAATTTTTATCGGATCAAGAAGTTCTCCGTTCATTTTGAGAAGGCTTCTTCACTGAATAGTTTGAGACCTCAAAAACTTGAATCGATCCACCGATAGATTGTATTTTATGCATCTTAGACAAAAAAAATGTGTTCCCAAAATCGTGAAAAAAAGATATACGAAAATGAAACATTTTTATAGGGTGCTTCGGTCCTGGGGGTTCGGAATGTGGTATAAACCGAAAAAAAAAAACCACCCAACTATACACCGCGTTTAAAAATCGTCCCGTCTTGGGCCTGCCGACGTCGACGTCACACGTGCACTGTTTCCGGTGTCAAAACAAATCACGTCGGACTTCCGTTGAGCGGTTCGAACACCAGGCAGCAAAACTCGGAACAGAGACTCGTAACACTGCGATAATGCTCGACACGATCTTTCTGGGGGTTACGTGAACGGTTTCCGTAATTCTCTCCTTCTCGAATCGAGATAAAAGCTACGGGAGGAGAAAATTTACCGAAAAAAAATTAAGAAAAAAAATGGTAAAATTGACTCTATAATTTAAAACCGAGCCCCGCGATTCTACGAAGAAGGGTTTCGTCGACGCCGTCGCGGCTGGACGCACCTCGTAACCGGAAAATCATCCGGTCCCTAATTCTCTCTATGAGAGTTTGAAAGAAATGAGGGAGAATTTAGAGAATGAGAAAGGAAGTCATCTAATGAGCCGCGCGACGGATAATTCAGCGCAGATGTGTCACAAGCCTGAGGGACCACGTGGTTTTTAAGGCAAACGTGAACAATGAAGACTCTGTAAGAAAAGCGCAAAAGTAGGTACCGTAGACTTTCTACCGCTGGTATATCTTTAAAGACGCGCCCAAAGTCGTAAGACGGAGTCACTCGAATTAGCGTAATGCTGACGAGACGTAAGTAGCCGTTTCCTGACCAGACCTCGACGGTCATCGCGACTCACGGGCCGGGTGAAAATTGAAGACTGACGTTGACGAAAGAGAAAAAAACTAGGTCTTAATTTTTTTCTTTTCCATCCCCGCTTATCTCTTGATCTGATATTTTTTTTTCCGGGTCGGTTGTCAGCGGAAGGTTTAAACTCCTTCGATAGCTCAGTGGGTGAACATTTTCTCTATATTCTCCTCCCACTTCGCGTTCTGGGACGTCGGCACTCGTATAAAGTATCTAAAGATGCGTGAAAAAGATAAAGATGTTTAGATTCGAGGCGCGGACGTTGGAACGAAGACGGGGCTACCTACCCCCACGTTCACGATATACATCTCACTGCCAATGGATGAACGGATGAAGTTAGAACATGAATTATTCAAACGGACAATGCGCACCGTGGGTCTCAATGCCAATGAGACAAGAGATTTTTCGTTATACTCGGGAATAAAGACGCTGATTGACATTTTTTTCTTACTTTTTCACTTTGAATATCTGATATTACAGTAGTTTAAGACTCCAGAAAAAATTGGATCGTAGTTTTTTGTTCCTTTGGTGGAACAAGAATTAAACAATTGATAAAAAATTACATCTTCATGACGTCACGACTTTATGGATCATCATCCTTATTGAATTAAATGATAAAAAAAATATCAATGATTTTTATCCAGTCGAAAATTGAATATTTGGTACTTTTCAGACGTTTTATCAATTTATTTGACCAAACTATTTCCAGCTACTCCATATTATGAAAAACTTGATGATAAATTTTGAATATTGAGAGAAAAAATATGATCTTGAATTTTGAATATTGAGAGAAAAAATATGATCTTGAATTTTCAAATTTCCCGCGATTTTTCTTTAAAACCGTTTTCAATTTTATTTTTATTATCGCCTCCGTTTGAACTTGAGATACTGGACTAGGACTAGAACTAGAAGACTGACCACGAACTTTGTTTGCGGAACCGTTGATAAGAGCTATCTCTATTTTGTCCGTTTCACCGAGAAGTGTGTGTAAACAGGTAAACAAGACGCGTTTTTGAGAGGCGACAAGATAAAACAACGAAAAACAAAGTGAAATTTCATGTCCAACAGACATGTGTCATTAAAATTTCACCGTGACAATAACTGGGATTAAAACCATCGATATAATTGATTACACGTGCGTCACGCTACCAATTATAAGCCTCTTTCATTTTTCACTGTCCTATGAACAACGATTCGTTATGCTTTGTGACCGCGATGCCATTACTGTACGACACTTTCTAATTATCTATCGTAGTGACTGAGGAGCAGAACGAAATTACCTCAGACACGAATACGAATTCATTATAGAGTATATCAACCTTGTATTATTCGTTCTAATTTCTCAGAATCAAACGCTGCACCGTCTAGCCAAACTACGATAACGAAATGTAGAATTTTTTCTTCTACTATACCAAGAAATTACGTTATCGATCAGTATTTACAGATGGAGGGTGTCTTTTTCTCATCCATGTGGAAGGACACTTACATTCCAAAATTCATCTCTGCCTCAGAATCTGAAATCTACAAACTCTACACACTCCAAAAATCATGACTTTTTCTGGAAAAAAAGTCAATTCTTGACCTGAAGATTCTGTCTCATGGTCAGTCTTTTGTTATCTAATTGAGTTTTGAAACTACCGTGAATCCGGACTGTCCATTGGATTCCGGTGCCTCTGGTAACCCCTCGACTAATTCATTGCACGGTCTTGGCAGGGTTTTATCCTACTTAATCCTGAAAGAGATATCTCGGTCCTCTATTTTTCTTCTTTTTTCCTCTTTCTATCATTATCTATCTGCCTTCACTTAGTCTCCGTTGAGATAGGCCCACGTCGCATTTCTCAGTCCTAGACTAAGTCACAGACGAAAGTATACATTACGCGCTATGTATACACATTAGCATAGGCTCCCAGTGCACACGGAGTCAGTCCGACGCCAACACGGCTTGATCCCTTATTCGTTTACCCTGCACCGAGTCGAGGAACGAGCTGCCGTTCAGGACGTTCGAGAAGGAAATTGGAAGAGCTTCCCGATCGATCCGCGTTCACGGGAACGTCGACGCGTATTCCAAAAGGCAAAGTCGACCGATAGGCGCGACTAATTTTCCAAGCCGCCCCCGAACCTGCAGCGTCTATAAATATTCTTGGCGCGTGTGCCGGCGTCCCTCTTAAAAGCGTCGCAAACGCACCATTACGTTTGCTTGCGCGGTGGCTTAACAGGAAGCACGCCGCGTATCTAAGCGCGTGCTTTCGATATGCACGTCACGAGATTCTCTAGCCGTTATTGTTCACGATTCGCATCACCAAACGTCGCTCCCTGCGCCATAAGCCGAGGAATGGAAGTGAATCTTTCTTCTCTGTTCAAAATCCGAGAACACGAGTTGTGGTTTTAGCTTAAAAGGCTCCTTTGACGCTCGAACCCAACACAACGTCTTTGTTTGAGAAATTTTCGAGCTACTTAAAACTTTGACTGAAATCAATCAGCGCTGACTCGAACCAAAACAGGCTCAGCTACAATTGAGACAAGTGTAAACGAACGCGGGACGAAGTTTTCTGTTTCTCATTCTCTTGATCGAATTTAACGAGGGTATTTAGTCTACGTCGAGGTCCTGCAGGATATTCGAAGGTTTTTTTTCTTGTTGTCGTTTTTTAGCCGCGAAGCTCGGTTCGCCTCCTGATTTCTTCCAGCGCTTTTGCCTCCTCGAACAGAAGCAACTGTGTTTACACAGGCATCCCATCGAGTGTGTGTCACGGTAACAGTAATATTTCGCGCCTCATCCTCGACTCGAAAGCCATCTGGCTGAACCGGGAATGAAAACAATCGTCGATGTACGATGCTGAAAAATCTGATCCTACACCGAGACTCGCGGAGAGAATGACTGACATCCTGCGAATGAATCATTCGTCACGTGCAACTCGCTAATTTCACCAAATATTCGCTCGAGTAATACACCAGGAATTTCATTAAAAATCACAAAAAGGAAACGCGAAGAAATTGGATTTGTGTTATTTTAATTCAGTCCAAGGAGGAAATAACTCAAAATTTGACTGACACATCATTTTGTTTCACGATCAATGAGATAATTAATTATTTCAAGTTATTTGTTTCATTTCAAATTAATTTTTTTTCTCATTATTTCATTCATTTTCTCTTAATATTTCATTCATTTCTCATTATTCCAGTTATTTCTCAATATTTCACGAGCTATTGACACGTTATTTCCGCTTTGATTCAGTCCGAAGAAATCTGTTTTTCATTGCTGTTCATCGACGGATTTCAATCAGTGGATGATTTCATTGAAGAATCGTTCAATCTCATCAAATAAATTCTTAGCGATGTCCTCGCCGATCTTTCGATCATCTATATCTATAAAGGAACAAGTGGCATCAACGCCCAGCCCAAACCCCTTGACCTAGAAACTTGAAATTCGGGCAACATGTTCCCTTTCCTTCGTAAACACCCAGCAAGAAGCGATTTTTCGAAATTCGTCCCACAAGGAGAATAAAAGGGGTAAACCATGTTTTCCCGGATTCATGGATATCTTCTCAGCCCGATGAGATATTGACTTCGTTTTGGTTTCAAATTATTGCTCATCCAAATACCTAGAAAGTAGTTTAAGCGTTTTTTGAAATTCGACTCCAAAGGGAATGAAAAGGTGCCTTGAAATGATACCAGTTGTGGATCAATTTATCGACATCATATGGAACTGCAACAACGATTTCTTCCCTATAGCCTCTCGTTGAAGCCCCGAAAGCTCTGAGACAGGTTGAAATCCAGGCTACCCCTCGACGTTTCGGTCTAAAACACGACGTGGTCGTACTGTCAACAGTCATCTGGATGTGGAGAAAAGAACGGGGGTCCCGGTTAAGCCGATTCCCGACCCCGCGTGCACGTGCTCCAAGTTTATAGTTTTTACCGCCGCATAACATTCGAGGTTCGGTGAATATTGCGTCGCATTCAAACGGGGATCGAGGAAGGGTGACGTTCCAGTTCCAGTTTGTGTGCGTTGGAGTCTGGAGTTTTTCCACCGGCACGGTAGGTGTTGGGACGTACCTAGACTCTTTGACCGAAGCCGCGCCGACCGTGGAGGAGCTGAACTCATCTGGTAATGAGCCAGATTTAATCGCTGGCTTATTGTGCCCAAGGCCTTCGATTTCCATCGCCGATCCTCTCACACAAGTTACTCGAAAGCTGCACAACGTCACAATTAGAACTTCAGAAATAAGACTTCCATTAACCCGGGGGAGTTTATGGCCGGCAAAACTCGAGCTATAACCGACTCGCCACTCAGTCTAATGCAATTCTCGTGTTGATAGTCCGTTACAAATTTTCTAACGATCGATAGAAAGACGAGGGGCCGTAAAAGCGAGCTTTTGAACCTAGTTTTAACGCCCATTTTTTTTTTGTCCTTACATAAACATGTGATACTGGGTCTAGATGGTTCCTGGGCTGAACCGCAGAGACCTCGGATACTTTATGACCGTTTGTGATCGGGGTCACGTATCAGTACACAACGGTCACCATTTTTCTTCCTCTTGGTCCACTTTTTATTGCTCTTTGTATGATTTATCAGCGATAACGTTGATACCAGATGAGGTTGGGTTTGATAGAATTTCCATCGAGGCTGTTCTATCCGATCTGAAGTTTCTTCAACTGAGATAACAGTCAGGAACGCACAGCGTCAATTGTGCCCAGACTTTTCTGGAGTAGTCTCCATACGGGAGCTTGAGATGATCCTGTTTTTTCTTGAAACGTTTTTCTTCTTATTTCGGGCGGATGGTTTTCGTTAGGTTTGCTCTACGGAGACCTGGGGCACGGGAGCGCCATGTGTTTTCTGCGGCAGTGGTTCTCACAGAGAGTGTCTTAGACGGAATAGAAACTCTGATACGGATCGGTGACGCAATTCGCACTCCGAATTCGTGTTTACACTCTGATTCCACCCACGCGGTTCCGGTATTCGCGAGTTAATAATTTTTCCTGGAAATATTTCATCTCTCTAATATTAGAATCACCAGACTCCATGATCCAGACTCTAGTAGTGGCACGGAGACCGTGTCTGTAGACCCAGAGCGGAAACAATTATTTCAAAACGTTTTTTTTCCCATCCAACCCCTTTTCGTTACCGAAGGGTTTTGATATTCTTCAGGACCTCCCAAACCTGGGACCACGTAGCATTAATAATTCATTTTATATCCGCCCCTGGGGCACTTCGCCACGTTCTACCAGGCATTTAATAAGACGAGACCCACCTACGAAGGGCTTGTGACATTTGGGACGTTTGGGACATTGGACAGAGAACAGAATCCTCGAGAGCGTGTAGGTGTACGCCTCTCGTCGAGTGCCCGGACCCTGGAGTCGCTTTTTACTCGAGGGTTAACTGAGGCTCGCCTCGGGGTTCCAGGTTCCAGCTTCTTGACTTCTCTTCGTTATTCTTTGTTGGACGGTATGAGTCAAGGGCTGCTTTCGTCGACCGTTTGACCGACGTCCAGCCTCTTGGGTCCACTCAGGTCCACTCAGAAGGAGGCTTGTTTGTCAGGTCCACTTCTTGAAGGAGGCTTGTTTGCCCAGACGCACGTAAGACTCTCTTTTTTGCGTCGCCAGTTCGGGAATTACGTCATTACGGTCGTTCATCAGATCCATAGAAGTTTTCAAGTCTTCCGGGAACGAAGAAGGTCGGAGTATCTCGTGACAGAAATCCGCAGTCTCTGATGAAATCTGACCCCCGCAGTCCTTCCACGAACGGAAGTTCGGTTCTTGCCGAATCAGGAGTTCTGATTCGAATTATCGGCTAATTGTTCTTACTTCGGTGGCTATTTTCAGAGCCCACCCACATCTGGAATATTTATCATTCCCAGGGGTGAAATAGGGCGGAAGATATCCCGGCTAAGCCGCTTATTCAAAGGGTTCTGACCCGTCCCCGAAATCCCACTGATCACGTAGACGCGTTTTCAAAGACAGAATAATTTGATCTCCATTCTTTGACGAGACTTGGAAGCATTGGCGTCAAAGTTTATGAAATTTAATCACGAGTTGACGAAAGTATAGCTTGCGATGATCAAGAACGTATTTTTCGTGCACCGTACGTGAGGAAAACATGGCGTCTTGGTGTCAGCTGATGCGCAGAAAAGATGCGCGCGCAGTTGAAGCTGCGTGGATCTCGTCGAATAGGCGGGGTTCGACTGTAGAGGATGAGGTAAAGATCGTTGAACCATTCGAATTGAGAAAAAAGGGCTGGTGCCTAGAGCGGAAGATAATTCTAACGAATGGTCCGGACCTTCGAAACTGACTTTAACAAAGTGGAGGGCGGCAGGGTTTTGAAACGTTATGCGTTTAATTAAATTACGTCGGTAATTGTGGAAGAACGATTTCGAGTATAATATAAAACCCTCTCATGAGTAAAATCCGGATGAAATATTATAGGGGTGGCTCCGGGGCGCGTATACCTGAAACCCCCGGTAGGATAAAACGGAGCTAAGAATTTCTAAGCCTAAACTTCGAAGTTTATGCTAAATGCACCGAGGGTGGTCTCAGGGTCTTCGCATCTGGGCTACACCTTTCGGTATCGTTTGTTTCCAAATTGTCGACATTCAAGAAGTCGCAGGCATTTCTTGATCACACAATCAACGATGAATGACAAAAATCTAACGTCCAAGGGTGAGATTCTGCCATCTGGAACGTATTCGTCTTTCGTTTTTGATCCCAAATTATTCATAACCCAAATCCCTTAACACCCTTGGTTGAAAAGCCGAAAGCGATTCTTTTGTTTTTACTAAACTGGCACAGCAGGGTATTTCTGATGAATATCTGTGGTAGTAAAAAAAGAAAAATTACCTCTCACCCTTCCCAGAGTCCAAGGCTGCTAGGTCAATAGATCATTAACACCGTTGGAGGACCTGACGAAAACCCAAAACAATTATCGACTAGATTTCTCTCGGCTTATATAAGCACGAGTAAAAAATCTGAACAGGTTGCTGATGTCGGAAATTTTTACCAAGACACGTTGGTTACATTAATTCGAAAAAACAACGACAAGGGTCAGTTCCATGGATACAAATCCGACAAAAAATATCCTTCTAACCGTTTTGTTTTTCTTGAAGACAAATTTTCTTCCCTTCCCTTTGAATAATCCTCAGCCCTTTTATTTTTATTTTTTTTTGTCGCTATAGGTACGTCCGAAGTCATTAGGTTGAATTCTAGACAAAATCTGGCTACCAGACGTGTCACGAGTTCCTTCGAGAATGAAACAAACTCTTTCAAAAACTGTTGTTGAAATTTAAGTAAATTCTCTGATTTCGTATTCTTCATTTCAAATGAAGTAAATGAAACTAAAAAACTGTCTAAGAAATAATTTTGAAAATTATTATTCAACTTCGAAGTCGAAAATTTTGATCAAATCTGAATGGTCTGTAGGGCAAATAAATACGAAGGTGACGATTTTGAAATTCTTGTAACGTCAGAAACGAATCGTTCAAAATCTGATCAAAATAGCAATAGATAAAAAAATATCTCAATAGTTTTTTTTATGTATCTGCGAATCGTGTTATTTTTTTGGGGAAGAAATGTACCAGAGGTTGAGGTAATTGATGTGACAGACGACAGCCGCGAGTCTGGTAAAGATCTGTGTGAATGTGACACGATTTTTGTTCGATCCTATTTCTAAAAACGTCTATTAGAGGGTCTTTGCACCTGCTCCTTGCGAAGAAAAAAAAACAGATATGTGTATAGTGTACAGTAAACCAAACGTAGGATGGTGTTATATATTTATTCCATTCCCCAAAGACGCGAGCTTCCAGAAATTCTCTTTCGTATAGAATCGGCAGGATTTCACCCCGTTCTAAAGAAAGCCTGTTGCCTCCTGTCTCACTTTCTTTTCCCCAACCCTCAAATTATCGTTATTTTTACGACCAACTTCGAAGGCGAACCCCCCCTCAGCTGCTGAGATCGTAAAAATCGAAATCTCTAGATCGTCGGTACGAAACAGGAATAAAAATTTATCGACTGAGATCGATCCCCGATTATATCCGAAGGGCAAAAATAAGTCGGTGAACTTTTTAGCTTCTCCCCCGATTCCTTTTCACTCTCAGAGTGCATTTCGACTCTGGCCAACAGCCAGAAAACAGTCAAACCGAAGAGAAATAATCAATTTAATTTTTTATGATTCTGATACTGATGAATGCTCGTTTTTTTCGTTTGCTTTCAGGATCCCAGCATCCCGTTCACTCATGATTTATACTCCGTTTGAATAACCGATGCTTTAACAACATCGCCATGATTACATCACGAGGATATCTGAGGCTCTCGCTTCTTGCGATTTTTGGAATCGTTGCGACGCATTCATTCGACGTTCAGCTGGGTAAGAAAATTCAGCGATTTTTATCCTATACAATCGTACAGTTGGAAATTTTGTTACTGATAACATTAAATCGCTGCTTCCTTCAATTTGATAGAACTAAATAAAAAAAGTCAAACCATCGATTTTGGAAACGCATTTTTTTTTTGTCTATGATGCACGAAATAAAATCTATCGGTGGACCGATTTTAGTTTTTCTGGCCTCAAACCGTTCAGTAAAGAAACCTTTTCAATATGAACATATAACTTTTACATAACTTCATTTTTACTCGAGTAATCACGAAAAGTAACGTATGTTAAGACAGAAAAACGCTGTTTTATTCTATAAAATGACGAATATCTGGTACAATTTTGATCGGATCAAGAAGTTCTCCGTTCATTTTGAGAAGATCTCTTTCCTGAATAGTTTGAGACCTGAAAAACTTGAATCGATCCACCGATAGATTTAATTTTGTGCATCGTAGACAAAAGTAATGTGTTTCCAAAATCGTGTGAAAAACATACTAAAATATGAAAAACTAGTTTTGGCAGTTTTGACATCAGGAAAATCATTCCGTCTCCACGGATTGAGGTGATCGCGATTTTTATTGAGCCTGTTGTCTTTCAATTTCCAACAAAACGACTTTTGTTTCATATTCTACAATATTTAAAGCACGATTTTTCGATATCGTAATTTGATTTCGTAATCGGATTGCGGGTCGAATCCTGATTAGGAAATTACACATCAGAATCAATGTCAGTGTTCGTTTTTTTGATGATTCTATAAAGCTCCAAAAAATTTATAATGTAGTCGATTCTGATATTAATTTGTTAAATCTTGATCAATTTTTGTTTGCGCGAGTGAATGAGGCGAGAAGTTTTCTTCTGCAGTCTTGTGTAATATATTTCAGTACAAAAAAAAAAAAAAACAGAATTTCGAGCTTGTCGCACAGCCGACGCGATTCACCGTGCGGCAAGCAGTCGGTAATCTTATGGATTAGCCGTATAAATCTCACAGGACTTATACTGCTGGTACCAACGTAAACGTCACTCGGTTTTTCGACCACCAATATGGCTGCTTTAGTGGCTCCCAGCTGTTCCCGAAGAACCGCGCTAAATTTAATGCTCGTAATCGTATATAACCGAAGAAAATAATAGCAAATCTGTTTTCAAATTCTTCGACTGTAAAACAAAAAATGGAAGACAAATAAAAATAAAAAATAAAAAGTCACTGCAAGACTCCAGATAATCTGCGTCACATTCGTTTCAGTCAGTTTTTAACGCCTCCGATATAATATGAAGAATTATGAAACCGTATTTTTATACTGAATAAATTCTTCCTCATGATCTGCACTTTTGAAGAGTCAGAAAATCACTGAAAAATCGTGTGAATTCCTTCGAAATGATTTTGGAATCATCAAATTTCTATACGCTGAAAGTTTGAGTGAAAATGTGGAAATTTGATGATTCCAAATGTAATTCGATCTATTCTTTGCCCACCGAAATTCATTTCGACTTCTGAATTGTGGTCGCTACAATTTAACAAAGTGGCGTTTATCCTTGAGAAAACACACCCACCAACATCTGTTTGACGATCATTTAACACTGCGCGAAAACATCGGTAAACATTTACTCGCGGTTAGTTTCTGTGTGGGCAGCAATCATTCTGCCCATAATGCTCTCTAATTTGTGTAACACGGCGATCGACACGATCCAGGAAATACCGATGTATTTAACCGCTTAAAAATCGGTGTGAGACTTCGAAATCTTCGGTAGAAAAAAAGAGAAAAAAATTAAAATCGATTTTTATAATAGGTTAATAATGATAGTGAGAGAAGTGAGATATTTTTGGTTTAAAGTGTCAGTGAAAATTCTTCTTTTTTTCTAACCAGCAGACAAAAATAAAGAATTTTCTGCCGACACGCGGTGTGTAGTAGAAAAAAACAAAAAAAAAAAAAAAACGGTTTAGTCATGGGTTACGAATGAACTTGTGAAGTAAAAAATGACTAATAATTATAAATACACATTCCAAGTGTAGAAAGAGAAGAGAAGAAAAAAAACGCGGATATAGGCGCCCGATTGACCAAAAGCTTGAAGTGCTTTGTATATTAATTACCGTATACACACTGTATATTTTGTTGAACCTCGGATGAGGGTAGGGCGTAGGATTCCGTTAGTGACGACCATGACCGATGTGCGATAATTAACAAACTAAATTACGCAGGTCAGTCCCGTTCCTTGATTAATTACACGTCTATTAATTCCCTGTAATTAATGTCTGGAACCCTCGGGGCTTCCAGCTTTCAACTATTCCATATCGTAAGTGGCAGCTCGTGATTGGAGATTATCTGCCCTTAATAGCCTCAGATTCCATAATGGAAAAACAGCCTCCTAAAACACCTCGATAGAATTTTAATTAAAACAAAGGTCCGAAGATTCAGGGTCTCAACGTCCGTTTCTATTCGACTGGGTCCTCGAAAAAAATTAGACGTTCATAGATCCTAGCGCTTACGCGGTTTATGGGCATAAAATCTGCACGCCAGATGTGTGTCGCACTGCCCATGCCTGCTGGGCTTCGGTTACCCAGAAACAATAAAACCCGGATGGTCTCCCCAGGACCCGGAGGACATGACGTTTTCGAATGTCCTTGCGGAAAAATTCGACTGACCATCGACCCTGGTGAACCAGAACGGGAGATTTTCTTCTGGAATGATTCTCCTTCGTATGATAAACCCTCGAAATCGCACCCTGCCATTTCTTTCATTGCACAATTGGAGTATTAGCCGCCATTATACAGTTGAACACATTTGATAGACAAAAGATTGCAGAGGTTCTCATCATATTCACGTGAGTGTGGGTAGATTTTCGTTTACGAATGTGCGTCGCGATTGCCCACAACGATTCGAGTCAGAGTTGAGAATTGTCATCGTAACAGTACAGCATACGATTGTTACTTGTAATAGCGGCGTGTCTACCAGCCGAGCATTCAATGACCCGTCAATTGAACAATTGAGACGATTATAGCAATACTGATACCGTGTACAAATATTTTACATGCTTCGATTAATCAAATTGAACAGTAGCGTCGAAAAATCGAAATAAGTCTGAATTGAGGGGGTACATATACCTTAAAATGTCAAAAAAAAGTCAACACTGCCATGCAAAAGGCATTTTTCATATTTTAGAATTTTTTTCACACGATTTTGGGAACTCATTTTTTTTTTCTATGATGCACAAAATAAAATCTATAGGTGGATCGATTCAAGTTTTTCAGGTCTTAAACTATTCAGTATAGAGGCCTTCTCAAAATGAACAAAGAACTTCTTGATCCGATAAAAATTGTACCACATATTCATCATTTTTTAGAATAAAATAGCGTTTTTCCTGTCTTCATACGTCACTTTTCGTGATAACTCGAGTAAAAATAAAGTTATGAAAAAGTTATCTGTTCATATTGAAAATGCTTCTTCACTGAACGGTTTGAGACCAGAAAAACTAAAATCGGTTCACCTGTAGATTTTATTTCGTACATCGGAGACAGAAAAAAAATTCTTTCTAAAATTATGTGAAAACCATTGAGAAGTCTCAAAAATGACTGTAGGTGGTTTTTCACTTTTTTGAAATTTGAAGGTGCATGTTCCCCCTTAGGAGGATCTTACGATATAATTATACAGGTGTCTGTCGGTTACCTGTCGGTCTCTGAAAGGGTTCGCGTCTATCTACTGAACAGATCCTCTTATGGGGCGCCTGGTAGAAAAAAAAATAAGGGAATTTTAATTAGATTGTCAACCTCGGAGATACAGACAAGGATTTTCTTCTTTTTCTCCAATCAAAAAAAAAGAGAGAGAGCAATAAAAATCTCTGAGCCAGAAGCTACTACGAAATATAATTTGTATAATAAATGTAAGAAAGATAATTGAGAGATAAAACCGGGGGGCCCCCCAGGTTTAATCGACCCACAAAGAAGGCTACACAAAGTAGCGAGCGGTAATTGGGGCGGGAAACACCCTTTTTTTCTTGCTTCTTTTTTCTCTTCCACGGTCTTGGTGGGTGTCGAGTTACTTTCTCCCACGCGTTTGGTATAATCCCCATATATACCAGTGGGGGTTATGGAGCAGAATCTCTTGACAGATCAAACGATGTCTTTACTCCAAACTTGAGCCCCCCGTATTCAAGCAAAGCCATTAATTCTACAAAAGAAGAAACTTAATCTCACAAACTTAGGAATATCAGAGTCAGACTTGAGTTGTAAAAAGAAATGGAATTACGAGCATCGTTTAACTTCCCATAGACGAAGGCGGTATGGGAGGTATATGGTAGCCTTTTAAAAATCGTGCGATATTTACGTCGTTGGTTACTTTATTCAGATCGTCACTCTCGGGGGGTCGTAAAAAACGTCAGCCTAGATTTCTGAACTGGAAATACTGGAAACTAGGATATTTCAATCGACTTTTCTCTCTTGGTATAAAAACGACGTGAGTTAGCGAGGAAAATTTTCCTAGGCCTGAATTTTAAGGGGATGCTGAAAATATTTCGGATTCAAGCAAAAAAAGAAGCAATAAAATACAAAATACAAAATTACTTTCATGATTCATAATCCAATGAAAATTAATCAGTAAAGATCTATAAATCAGTGGAGACCTTCGTCTCATTTGAATTCAGTTTTTTCATCATATCTCGAGAACTGTTGATCCTATCGTCACGAAAGTCATTACAAAAAATGAAGTTTATTAAATTCTCTACAACAAACATTCAACACATTTTTTTCATATCTCTAATAGTTTTTGTGTAATACAAGGCTCAAAGTATCAATATTTGTATAAAACCTCGTGAGAATTATGTACGTATTCGCTGGTGTATTAGAGGAAAACTATCGAAGGTACGAGAAAAATGTATGAAACCTTTCTTGTAGAGAATTTTATAAGCTTCATTTTCTATTATCACCTCCGTGACGATAGGATCAACAGTTGTCGAAATATGATGAAAGAACTGAATTCGAACACCTTTGATTCAAGATAAAGGCTCTACCGATTTGTAGATGTTCAATTTGACCATTCAGTTCCGGGACTTAAATATCTGACGTTCGGTGAAAAAAAAAATCGACTACATCACCGCCTTAAAAAAGTTGCTTCAGGCATTCGGCTGGTGAAATTAAAATGTAATTAATCACCGCAGGCTGTCGTTGTGGTGTCCATGCAGCGGACTTCGCCGCCATGTATTTTTTTCTATCCTGACGAAAAGATACTATTTCGAGTCTCAAGTATTCCAGGATTTTCTCTTGCCTTCTGTTTTAGGTGAGCTTGTAACGAGACGTTTATCCGTGGCGCAAGGCGTTCTTATCCTAATACTTACTCCGAGTTAGACTGTTGAGTTTATTTTCAACTCTGCTTCTCTATTGTTGGTTTTCTTTATAGTTTATGTTACGAGATGTCGGTCTGCGACTGAAAGTGAAACTAAACGTAAAATTAGGTGTTTTCTTTAGTACAAACACAAATTTCCCCTCTCCCACTCGTAACACTAAAGTTTTTCTTTCTCCGCTTTAATGGGCTGAAAAAAAAATCTCCAAGGTGCTATTAAAACCCGATACGACAATTTCTTGACAATTAAACGTCAAGGATTAGGTTTTTTTTTACTGTATAAAAGAACGCGTTACGTCACGGTTATACCACAATCTTGGCTTTGTTTTACTGGTAAGAAGCCAACAGCTACGACGTCGCCAATTCCAAAAGTCGCAGTTTTTCTCGCAGAGAAAAAAGTCGAGGGAAAATTAATAAATCGCTGAATTGATCATTTGACTTGGTTCTGAATTGATGAATCTTAACAAAAAATACTTGGAAACAACTGATAACTTAAATAATCAGAACTTACTGAGTCAATTTGCTTCGAATCGATGTGAAATCATTCAAATAGATTAAAATATTCGAATATCAACTTGATTTCAAGTGAATTCTCGAGTATTATTGGAAACACAATTGAATTGAACGAGTCAAGTTGAACAAATCAGGTTGGATTGGAAAAAAATTGAGTTAAATTGAATTATAAATTATCAATTGATTCACATTTTCAGTATCGAGGATTAACAAAAACACAATCGAATTGAACAAGTTAAGTTGAACGGATTAAGTTGAATTGAAAATTAAAAACAAATAAGAAGAATTGAGTTGAATTGAATTAATCGACTGAACGTAACAGGGAATACAAAGAATCAATTTAAAGTTTTGGATACTTACCTGAATTAGGTTTGATTGAGAGAAAAAACCGCATTAAGTTGAATTGAGAGAATGAATTGATTTGAATTGGACAAATTGATTCGAAATTATGGTAGATACAAAGATTCAATTCAAAGTTTGATATAATCACTTGAATTGAGGTGAATAATCGAGGATTAGTTGAAAAATATGTGGCAAAAAGGTGACTTGATTGAACCAATTAGTTGAATTGAATCAAGTTAATTAATTTTAATTACTTCGGGCCTGAAAATCGGCGAATGGGAACGAGGCTATTGAGCAGAAGAAAGCTAGTAAATTTTTGTTCTGTCTATGGATTCGTGTATCGAAAGTATTTTGAAGTCCAGTCACGATCTAAAATGGAGTATATGAAAATCTCCTGGTTGTATATATACCCTGCAAAAACTTTCCAATTAATTTACGGCCAGCGCGTGCCACCTCGAGTAAGCTCTGCTCTATATATATCCATAGGGAGTTCGTCAGCTTGCGAGTTTGTCGGTTATTTAAAAAATCAAGCTTGCAGGCTAAGAGCTTTTTCGATCACTCGTTCTGCTTTATTATACATTACACAGAAAAATCCTTCGACGTCACGAATGAAGATCATGAAATAAATAAAAAATTAAAGAATAGTGATAAAATAGAGAAAAACGAAGTCGGAGTATCAAACCGGTTCTCGCGACTGTCACTTCCAATTATCGTACAATAAAATTCTATAGTTGCACGAATTTAATTAATCCAATTCCCAAGATCTCAGAGGCTGGATAAAAAGATGGAATTCAACTTTTTTTTTAGAGTCTTTGTTCTTCTGAGTCGTAGTATAATTACTGGGATAAAAAGGTTTCTACATTTGTTTAGACAATCCGGTAAACTATATCGCTGCCTCGAATTACCAAACAACGAGTCGTATTTTGTAGCGATTTATACATCAGGGGTGTAAAAACCATTAAGCATAACCCATTAGACGCCGGCACAAGAATCTGGCGAGCGGCTTTTTTTTTTGTTCTTTTTTTTTAAAACGTCTATGCTTCAGATGACGACAACATCGTGGGTTGCTCAGAAATGTTTATTTCTATAAGTCAATCGTTGACGCGTTTCTATGTAGTACGTTTTCTCGTCACGTCAATCATTCCTCCACGTTAGGGATGCGACCCCTCATACACCCTGATCAAATATTCCTTTTTCGTGGCTCATTTTTCGATCTCTGTACGATTTTTTCTCTTCATAAAAACTCGACAATGGTACTCATGAGTACGTACATCAATATTTTCGTTTATTTTTTATAAGAAAAAAATGGCACGTAGTGGATTCAATTGTATTGACGTTAATATTACAACAAAAAAAGACTTATGGTCAAAAAATGTATGAATAAACACTTTTTTTTATTCTTATATATCCTTAATAAAAATATACTTTTCAGAAGAAACTGTACTGAATAATTTTTTTATGAAAGAAGTATAACTGAAGAGTATCGTTTCAAATTTTTGTCGAAGTTTAGTATAAAACCGTGTTTTTTGAACATTTTTTTTAAGTATTTTTTTTCAGCACTTAAAAACAAAAAATGTCTAGTTTCATCGATGAGATCATATTTTTCAATGTTAAAATATGACAAAAGTTGAAAATCGGAAAATACCCCAATTTTTCTTGAAGGATTTCCACCCGATTTTTGTGCTTGAGCTAAACTAATGAATTCGATCTTTAAAAAAAAAATGAATATCTTCTATTGGTCCATATCGGTCAGGGAATTGAAGAGTGGGAATAAATTGAGGATTTATCTAACTACGAGAATCCAATTGAATTTTCCATTCGTACAATAAACTAGTTTAGTTTAGTCTGTAATATACGGGCGTCTATTCGATCCCTTGATGGAGGCCAGATCGATAAAATGGTAGTTCAGTTAATAAAATCATGAGGCAATTAATTGAAACTAAAGAGCCCTCAGGTTATTAGGCGTCTGTCGTATAATCGAGATACTCAATCGATGTTAAAGAACCTCGAGAGACTAGACTAGACGCTTTGATTTCATAAATGCTGTGCGATAAAATGGGCAGCGAGAAAAAAGCCAGACAAGAAATTACAAGAAACGTTTCACACATATCTGATTATATTGACGATATTACAGAACTGAAAATGTCAAAATTATACGGTAAATTTAATTCTCGTTGTTTTTTTTTTCTTCTTCCAAAAATTGGATGAA
>JAFFZH010015804.1:129799-174409 GCA_018420115.1 Euura saliciscinereae | reverse complement strand
CGGAAATTTTGTCAGTAAATGATAGACTTTGTCGATCATCGTCGAGGATCGACGTCGCCGTGTGACGTCACAGGCCATCTGGCCGACGCCGGGCGCCAGGAATAGCGCACGCCGATGCCGAGCGTCCAGCAACCGGCGTCCCTGCCACGAGCCACGAATCGAAGAAGTCGTCTGATTGGTCCAGAATCAAAGGTGTACCAAACAAGAAACAAGAACAAAAAAAAAATAAAAACGAAGCAGAGTTTTTATGGGATGAATGTATTTCTTTTTTGTATTTCCCTAAGAGAACCTCGATTCCTAGAAACGTGGTCGTAAATGATAGTAATTAAAATTTAACGTTCTATGCGCGAAAAAAAAGAAGAAGAAATATTCGTTCGGATTAAAGTAAGTCGACGATAGTTTTTGTTCGTTTTTTTTTGCTACATGGTGCAATCGGGTGAATCAGAAACGGTGTTTGCCATGTGCTCAACAGATGACGATATTTGGGAGAAAAGGACGAGTTTGAATCTGACGGAAACGAGAACTTCGAGAGGCGATAACAAACCGATCGATTTCCGCCCAAGTGGGTAACAATAGTTTGCTTATATATACGTAGAACGCGAACTTTCTTTTAGCGAATGAGAATGCGACGTCTGTCTGTCACGACTTTTCACTCCACTCGGAGGATGTTTGGAGACAAAAGACAGAAATAAGACCCTCGAGACTCAGAGACTCCGCGAATATCCGACGTGCAAAAAGACTATCTTGAACACATAATAGCGTCCGCAAATATATCGAGCCAAGATACGATTAACGTGAAATTGTGGTGAAACATGTTCACGGATCCATGTTCCGATACACAAAAAATAAAGTACCTAGTATCAAAAATATCTTGAAATTTAATGTTTGTGTCTCAATATTGCATAAAGATACAGTGTTTCGGTCAATTATCAATGGTCCATCAAATTAAAAGCCTGAAATTTTCATTTTTCGGTTCATTCTGCAATATCTTATGATCCGATTCGCAATTATTGTAGCAGTGGGAACCGATTTTTAAATGAAATTATCATGAATTTTTGTATCATATGAGTATTCAGCCGAATTTTCGAAACATTTTGTATACGAAATTCAGTATAATCTTGGCTATGAAATTTCCGAATGATTTTGAATTTTCAAAACTGTTATATGAATATTTAAATATTGGAAAAATTGAATTTTAACATACAAAAAGTATATGTTAACTGCTTCACATACATTTTTATGAAACTTGATACAGAAATTTCAAAGAGTGTAGTATAAGATCGTCGTTTGCCGAAGTTGAATGAGACAAAATAAAGTGCAGTTTATTTATAAAAGGGCGCGATGTGAAGGGCGTAGAACCACTAAAAACGTTCAAGCTTCGTAAATTCGTTCGAATATCGGCGCCACCGGAAACCGTGGGCGATCTGCAGCCACGAAAAACAACTAGATTCGGAACGTCAGATGAAGTATCGTTCCATCGTCAGCCAATAAATATAAAAAACTAGAAAAACCGAATTTTCGGGAGAAAAATGGAACGATTTTTTATTCTCGATGAATCATATCCCGCCGATTTTACCTACCCGCTATAAAATCGCGGCACGTAACTCCCAGAGTGAGATAAACTCGGTTTGTAATTGTACAGCGCCTAATGGTACCTCTGGGCCTATGTTTAGCACGATGCATTCTGGGTACGGGAATACGAATCTGATGCAGTCGAGGCGCGGGGTTCTCGGGGGAGGAGGTCACAGGACAGTGTCGCGATTCATTTCTGGCAATGATCCAGCTTCTCGGCATCAACTGCAAGGCCCCTCGTCTCGTCTCGTCTCGTCTCATGAATGAACAAAATCGTATCGAACATTTTCAAGTCTCGCCCGAAGCAGCGGAGGAGGAATTTTTAGCCCTCGCTGACCAAACGGAATCAGAATCGCGTGGAGTTGAGATTCTGAGACCAACGGACTCGAATGTATAACGCCCTGTAATTTAAATCGCCCTCGCATCGTGATTGCACGTTGCTCGCGACGAATAAGAGACCATAATAATTGGGCACCGTGATGATATTCTCGGGTCTCGAATTTCGCCTGGTGTTCATTTTCTCTTTTGCGGCATAGTGTAATTGCGATATTTTTATTGCACGAATTTGCATACCCAAGATGTCGTCCTCCTCCCTGAGTGCATTAAAATGCGCTGTAATATATGTTCCTCTTACTTGGCGAGACGTGATTTATTCAACCAGCCTCTGTCACCCTCTGCTATTTTAATAGTCAACAGCTGATTCGCTGAATTAAGCCATCTCAAGATCCGCTTGACCACCGATTTTCCAAAATCATGTTTCTCAATAGTTTGCAAAAAACACGGTTATGGACTAGCCCTTCGTAAATATCTAATTGTTCCCGGCTTCCAACGGGACTTCCGACGTCATTGACCTTTGATTTGAAGTTTCCCCTAAAATTACCGACGGTTTATCATTCGAAGAAGCGTCATCAACACGTCTCAGAAGTATCATGTCCAAGTTTTAGTTGAAAATATGAAAAATTGACAAAGTTATGATCTTTTTTATTAGCAAAAATGTGTCTTTTGCATTTTTACCTCTTCATGATTTTTTTTTAGCAGGTTGCAAATTTTTTTTCCAAACAGCAATTTTTTGTACATGATCTAGAAGGTTCCAAGCATGTTGTGTAATTTTTCTAAATACTTCGGAGTGCTATTTTGCTCAGAATCATTTTTTGAAAACTGACCGGGTGGAATCAACTCAGTGTGTGACTGTGCGACTTCAATTGTTTTTTGTTCAGAATCTAACGAATCCCTTCGTTTGTTGTTTCAGAATTGATAAACGAGAACGTCTATGTCGAACCACGAGAGAAACTGCGTATCAGGTGTTCTCCAAAGGTCGACTTCGCGAAGACGTCATGGTGGAAAAATGACGCTAAAATGACTTCGACCCCGCCCAGGGTTCGCGTGATCGGCGAATTCATAAGAATCCGTCACGTCGAGCTCGGAGATGCTGGAATCTACGGGTGCAAGGTCGACACGAAAAACGCCGTAGAGTGGAGGAACGTCTCCGTGAGCGTTGGAAAGGCCTCCGAAAGACTGCAGCGGGATGATCCTTTGCTCGGTGTCGCCCTCGAAGCTCGCAGAGTGGAGGAGGAAACGAACGAGCTTGAGATCGAGAGCAGGAAAAGTGAGTTCCGGTCTTCCGGTCCACGACCGCCATGGTCCCGTTGAGTTTGGAGAGTTGATTTCATGGTTTTTGTCCTTGTCAATGTGCAGATATGCCCGCTGCCGATTCGCTCCACATCGAGCCGGACCCCGACAGCGACAAGGTCGACGAGGCCCAGGTCGGGGTGCACAACCAGACCGCGGAATTGAGCGTTCCCTTCTTCACGAAACCCGACCAGATGCACAAGAACATCGCTAAGCCGGCCGGCAGCATGCTCAGACTGCGGTGTTTGAGCGACGGGAATCCGACCCCGAACATCACCTGGTACAAGAACAACGAACCCCCTCTGAGGATGTTGGGGATAACCAAGAAGAGGGCCTGGGCCTTGTCCATCGAGGACCTGGTCCCGCAGGACAGCGGGAACTATTCCTGCGTCGTGTGCAACACGCAGGGTTGCATCGAGTACACCTTCAAGGTCGACGTGATCGGTGAGTCTTTGCTCTTAATCTAGACGAGAGGTTCACGCTTGGATGTAGGTCTAGCGATTAGAATTAAGCGAATGTACAGAAATAGAAAACGAAAAAAACAAACGACAAATTTAGAGAGATTCCCGCACAAGCCGTACATCAATCCTGGGTACCCGAAGAACCTGACGGTACAAGTGAACGGCACGGCTAAATTCGAATGCACTATCGTATCAGATCTGGAACCTTACATCGAATGGGTACGGGTCGCGGAATGTCCCGGTGAGGACGTAGAAAGACCCGAGGGGAAATTGATTCAGGTACATCCAGTTCGAATAGAGTTACGGTCACATAGTCCGTTCTTTTGGATGGTGAAGGCGGTGGTTGGATAACGGAAAAGAAAACGCTTCTATCTACGAGCCTCATTTGTGTAAAAAAAGCTGGTACTGGTGCTGCCGGTGAAGGAACTCTCACTCCTTTACTCATTGTCTCTTAATCATAAGGTTTTGGTCCCAGCTGTAATCTTAACCCGCTTCGACACTTTCAGGGATGAATTTTTCAGGAATAATTTATTCAAATTGTGATAAAATATCGCTACGTTACTACAGGGTGTTGGTTTTTATGATAATGTAACTTGAACTTGTATTCGATCCGAATTTATGTAACTTCAACCCCCTTCTAAGGCTGGCTTGACTCCAATCGCCGAAGATGAACGAAGTGGTGCCACTTTCGAGCGATTTTTTGATACCTTGATTGGAGTCTGGTCACCGGGTTGAAGACTGTCTTCTCTTGACACATGTCTATATGTTCATATCTGCGTACTCTTTAAATATGGTGGTTGGGCTTCTTCTCATATAGAGCGTTTGATTCATCGGCCGATCCTGACGACTGCACCTGTGAACACAACCGTTCTAATAGGAAGCAACGCGACACTAAACTGCGAAGTACTGTCCGACGCTCATCCCCATGTCCAGTGGTACTACGGGCTTCATCAGACACTGAACACCACCAACAAGAGTCTCGAGGTTAATAACGAATCTCTTCGTATCGATGAAGCGATACTCAATCAATTTTCTTTCTCTGCGTGCCAGCATGCGCTCCGGGAAAGTTTTCCGGAGGTTTTCTTCCTATTTCCTGCTTGCTTCGTAACACAATTTTTTATGCTTTCAGCCATTCATTGAAACTGTGTTGTTGATAATGTTGAGCATGCATCGTGTGAAGGAATATTGTTGATGATTTCAGAGACACTTTTCAATAATATAACGATATTTCGTTTTCGATCAGGCCGGGGATCCAAGCGTGTTGAAACCAGACGAGTTACAATTATACAACGTAACCCACGAGGACGAGGGCTGGTACACTTGCATCGCCGGGAACGCCATGGGAATGACATTCAGCAGCGCCTATCTCAAAGTAGTAGAAAGTGAGAATCGGGATCTGAATTGTTTTGCGTTGTTCAACTTCGAACTTTCGAACGGATTTGATAAAACTCAATCATTTCCACAGCTCTGGAAGACCCAACCGTGATAACGACCGCAAGACCCCAACCGGTCCTGGTCAATATCCTGGCCGGTGTTCTCTGCACTTTCTGTCTCCTCGGTATAATAATGGTAGTGACGATATTCCGTCGTCTGAAGCGCGAGAAGATGAAGAAACTGTTGGCCATCGAGACAGCGAGGGCGGCTGTCGTGACGCAGTGGACCAAGAAGGTCATTGTCGAGAAACAGCAACTGGCCAACGGCCAGAATGTCCAAGAGCCGCTATTGATGCCGGTGGTAAAAATCGAGAAACAAAAATCAACGGCCACGGCGGAAGACAGCTCTGGCGGCAGCATATCCGAGTACGAACTCCCGTTGGACAGTGCTTGGGAACTCCCCAGGGATCATTTAGCCCTTGGCAACACCCTGGGCGAGGGAGCCTTCGGCAAGGTCGTCCGAGCCCAATCAAACGCCCTGAAGCCCGGAATCCCGAGCGTGGTAGCAGTGAAGATGCTGAAGGGTGAGTAGAGGGATGATCCTCGAGATCGCAGGATCTGTATTTTCTAATTTCCCTTTTCCCAGAGGGTCACACCGACGCGGAGATGATGGACTTGGTCTCCGAGATGGAGATGATGAAGATGATCGGAAAGCACGTGAACATAATAAACCTCCTCGGTGCCTGCACCCAGGGCGGTCCTCTCTACGTCGTCGTCGAATTCGCGCCGCACGGAAACCTCCGCGACTTTTTACGGGAGCACAGACCCTCCTCGGGGTACGAGCCGACGATCGGTCAGGACACCGAAAAGGAGCGTAAGACCCTCACGCAGAAGGATCTCGTATCGTTCGCCTACCAGGTTGCGAGGGGGATGGAATACCTCGCCAGCAGACGCTGCATCCACAGAGACCTGGCCGCCAGGAACGTCCTCGTAAGCGACGAGTACGTCCTCAAAATCGCTGACTTTGGACTAGCGAGGGACATCCATTGTCACGATTACTACAGGAAAACTACAGACGGTAGGCTGCCCGTTAAATGGATGGCACCTGAGGCTCTCTTCCACAGAGTCTACACCACTCAGTCCGACGTGTAAGTCGAGTCGCTTCATCAACGCGTTTCCGATACTAATTCGACACGACTTTTCCCGATTTCAGATGGTCGTACGGAATTCTGTTGTGGGAAATAATGACCTTGGGTGGTACGCCCTACCCATCCGTTCCATCGGTTGAAAAATTGTTCCAGCTACTCAGATCCGGACACAGGATGGAAAAGCCTCCGTGCTGTTCCATAGAGATGTGAGTCCCTACAATTTTTTCCCACTCTTGCTCTGAGTTACCTTCGAAGAAAACCGTCACTGAACAATTATTGTCTATCTTCAGATACATGCTCATGAGGGACTGTTGGAGTTACCAACCAAACGAACGACCGATGTTTGGCGAGCTGGTCGAGGATCTTGACAGGATATTAACGATCACCGCCAACGAGGTCAGTCAATATTCTAACAACTGTCTCATTTCATTGTTTCTCAATGCTATTGGTGGTTTACTTCAATAATTCTGAGTGGAAACAGCGAAAATCCGATGAATTGAGTGAATTTTTCACTATCCACGATTTGAGTGAACAATTCACTCCACTCAATTGGATTTTCTGTCCATTTGAGTGAATTTTCACTCCAGAAAATTGAAGGGTTGACGATTCTTCAAATTTTTCATGATAAAAATTTCCTTACCCCGACCGGGAATCGAACCCGGGTCTCCCGCATTCTGGTCGGACGCTTACGCCACGAGACCACCACGCTCGCTCGCAAATTCTTCTCATCATAGACTGTATCAGTGCTGACATGAGGATTCGATTGCTGATCATTGTTTTCGTTACTTTTAGGAATATTTGGATCTCGGTTTGCCCCAGCTCGACACACCACCTTCTAGCCAAGAGTCGAGCGAGGCTGAGGACGACGACGATGGTGAAGAGAAGTTTCCCTACTTGTTGTGAAGAGGTGAAACCCGGAGAGGTGTCGTTCTCTACGAATAGCGAACGATATTAAGAATATAATCACGTGAGAAAGGCGAGATTGAGAAACTCAGGACTGAGGAGAAAAGAAAAGAATTTAGGATTGATAGTAAAGATCGACGATACTGCGTCAGTCGGTATACCGTTGTCGACTGATAGAAGAGACGCCAAATGATTACACAAATCAGTATTGACCAATAGCGCGTATTTTGTAGAGTTTAAGCGAGTTAAGAAAAAAAATAAAATAAAATGATAATGATTTTATCACAAAGAAATTAAAAACGAAGGAATCAATCACTCGATGCCTGATAATTTTTAGCTAATGTTATTATCACTAATACCACAACGTGTAGAACGTAGACGAATATTCGATTACGTTACATATTTTTTTTTTTGTATTGTCGAATGTATAATAATAATGATTGTGCCATGACAGAGTGCCTATTGTTACCAATTTATATAGAAATGGAATTTAGTGTTAAACGCATCAACGACGCGAACGTGACTGTAAAGAAACGTTTCGTCGATGATGTGTAGAATTAAATTGACAAGAAGATAGAAAAAAAACTGAATGAAGATTTGAAAAAAGAAAAAAAAAACAATTATGTATTTTTATAAGGAATTTATACACTCATTTTAGTACAGTAGCGTATATGACGGATTTAAGTCGATGTTCTTGTTATAATGATATCATATTATCTTGATATACTGCAGATATGTACGATCACGTTGCACGGTTTGTATCAAAATTGATTTTTTGATCGTGATTATGTGGGTATTGTGTTTGTAACTAGTCAATTTATAAAATTTCAACGTTTTGTACCATAGATTTTAGCCTTTACTATGTAATATTTTTACGTGTTTAGTTTCTAGTTTATTAAGGGTAGATCAGCTGTTCGAATATAGGTATATGCATATAAATGATAAGCCGATTGAAAAAGTTGAAAAAAAAAGGAATACAAAATCAACAAAGCAGAAGAAACAAATAAAGATCGTAATAATCATTCTATGGGACTAACAATAAATGTTTCTAACATCGTAAAGAACAAAAAATAACATTAATTGATGGTCAATTTCTTTATCGATGACCTGGAAGGTCTCCGAAGTATTTTAAAAATGCATTCAAAATGTATAGATAACTGTTTAGGTCGATAATTAGTATTAGATAATTTATTATTTGTAAATTAAATACTCCATGTGTAAGAATTAATTAATTTTGCACATTTCTTTTCTCAATAAAATGAATTTAGACGATGAACAAAAATTTACCTAGTTTATTTATACTTATAAAATAGACTTTTGGAATACCGTGAAGATTCAAAGGTTATCGTTTCGATCGATTGTATTCTATAATGTATTGAATTTTGATGAGAATTATGCAATAATATATATTATATATATTACTGAAAATAGAAAAGAAAAGATAATTATTGAACTGTCAGAATAATCGGAGTTATATAGATTTATATACATAAATATACCTACCTACTACTATACAGCGTATGATGATAGTTTTAAGGATAAACTGTAAATATAGTGTTGACAATTGTTTATTATTTAAAGATTAAAAAAATAATAATAATTACCGTTAATCCACGCCAAGATTACGTGAGTGAATTAAAAAAACAAACAAAAAAAAAGAAGCATTTACCTCCAAGAATATTTGTGTATGTTCCGTGTAAACGAATCATTGTAACTATATCAGTCGGAAGTCCAATAAATCAAAATAAGTATAACCAGTTGGATTACAACGATTGAATCATTTCCACATTTTGCTCCTTCTCTTCCTCTCTTAATTAATAAATGTCAAACATTATTCAGTTATTATCAACGATAGAATGCAAGAACAGTTATAAGTGTAGAGGATATCAACAATTCACGGTATAGCATAATGCAATATTGAACTTCGTAAAAATCTGATCAAAAAGCTACTCGATTCAATTCCAATTTGAATTTTGGTTTACTCTGCTAGTTAGACGATGCAGTTTCTCCAGCGCCTTATACACTTTTACCGGCCTCGCCCAGGCGTGTCGATGGTTGCCTATCATACGGCGTTTCGCTGTACATGCAGAGTCTGTTACAGGTGTATGTTCAGTTGCCTATCGCGGGCGCTTCAGATTCAATTTCCCTGGGTGTACATGTCAGAATTTCTTAGAATTTTTTAGTCGTGTTGCTCAGTGTTTTAAAAAGTCTTTGAAAAATTAATTGTCAAATAAACAATTGATAACAATTGTTTTTTTCAATTTTGTATTTTTTTCTCAATTCTATGAAGCTTTCCGCGTGAATCAAAAAAAGGAAATTGAATCTAACTTCATTTTTGGCGGAGGTATGAATTTTTGAAAAGAAAAAGGTTCTCTAATTTGTTATTGCAAATAAAAAATCGAATTTTGCATCATCAAAATCGGGCTTTGGCACAAAAATCTAACTCCCCCTACACGATCGACATGCAAAATTAAGAAAATGTCTGAGAGGTGACTGATCCGCTTCACGTGGAATAGCCCATCTACGTTGTTATCACCGAATTCCGTCATTCGTACGATTTGGTCTCTTTCAATTTTCAAATTATTACCAGTTTTCGATATTCATCAAAGATGAAATCCACACAGTCACCTAGTCACTCGTGTTTCCTGATAACCATGAATGTAGAGAAGCTTATTAGCTGCCGGAACTTCGATGGAATGTTAAAATATAAACGCTGTCGCGTATGGCACTGCGAGATAGCAACTAGTGCCAGGAAACGTGCCTCCCACTTTTAACGGCGGTCATTCATGAATTTAGCCGGAAAAAGTCTGAGAGCGGAGTAGCAAGAATTCAGATAAATATGAAAAACCCAAAGGATACTGAAGATAATCACGTTCTTCATCTGTTCATACAGAGCATAGGTGAACTAAAATTGAAATAGTCTTGGTAAAAATATCCCCATTGTGGAATTAACATTTGCCAAATGAATTTAAGACCAAACTCTAGTAGCCACGTGAAACAATTACGCTAACGACAAAACATATTCGACGATATCCTTATCTTGTACGGAGGAAACACGATACATGGAGATAATACAACTCCCCGAACCTCCATGTTTTTTGTCATTCCGGTTGGTACAACAGCCTCAGTAGTCCGACACGACTGACCGCATGGACATTATGATGAACATACTGGCTCTCGCATGCTGCGTTGTAATTGCGGTTGCACAATCACCATCCCCCGATCAAGGTCAGTAACGGCATAAAACGCAATCTCATGACGAGGCGTGACGTCACTCATCCATCGTCACAGACTTTTAGGAGTCAAGAAACTCTTCCTTTTCCAATAATATGAACTTTGTTGGGTCAGTTTCAGTTCCAACGATCCGCAACGTCGTCGTCGAAGTTGGGGAGAAGGTGCGTCTTCGATGTCCCCCGAACTCCGATTCCGCGAACATATCGTGGTACAGAAACGACGTACCACTAAATTCCACGAAGGCTAGAGTCCGCGTGCTTCAGGAATGGGTGAGATTCCGCGACGTGAAGCTCGAGGACACTGGGATATATCGGTGCAAGATCGTGAGCGGAAGAAACGTGGGGTGGAGGAACGTCTCCATCACGGTCCAGAACTCGGGCCCAAACGTGAAGAGGGATCAGTCAGTCAAACCCCGGGACATCACTCTGGGAGCTCGCACCCTGGAGAAGAGAACCAGGGCTCTCGACCGTGACCTGGAGGACGAGGCCCAGGTCGAGGTGAACACCGAACAGCGCGAAAAAAGGGAGACCTTGAGTCCACCGAGTTTCACCAAGCCCGACCAGATGCCCAAGAACATCGCTAAGCCGACCGGCAGCAAGCTCAGACTGCGGTGTTTGAGCGACGGAAATCCCACCCCGAAGATCTCCTGGTACAAGAATGAAGAGCCCACTTCGAGACTGTTGGGAAACCTGAAGAAGAGGGCGTGGAGTCTTACCGTCGAAGAGCTGAAACCCGAGGATAGCGGAAACTACACCTGCACCGTGTGCAACTCGCAGGGTTGCATCGCACACACCGTCAGGGTCGACGTTATCAGTGAGTCCTTGATTATACTGATTCGTGATTAACACTAGCTTACCACACTCACCCAGGTAGCACTCGTAATTGATCAAGGACTTTTACTTCCGGATGCCTGTCGACCATATCATGACTCAAAATACGTCCAATGATAGCCAACGTCGTTACCACATCAGGGTCTCGGGGACCCCATTCAGATTTCCTCCACAACTTCAGTTGAAATCACATGTTTAGGTCATTTATTCTTTCCGATTGACCGAGAATCGGCCAAGGAACAGCCTTATGACGAGAAAAAAACTTGATGGAACGAAAAAACGGAGATATACGGGTTTAGAAACGAACAAAAAAGTCCGGCCAAAACACGAGAGAAAGATCAACCGGTGTGGTAAGCTAGGGTTCAAGCACGCTTTGATGATTAGGACTCAGACTAGGCCAAGTTACAAAATTGTAAATTAAAAAACACCAAATTTAGAGATATTCCCGCACAAGCCAATCATCACTGGGTACCCGAAGAACCTGACGGTACAAGTGAACGGCACGGCGAAATTCGAATGCACTGTCGTAACAGATCTGGAACCTTACATCGAATGGGTACGGGTCGCGGAATGTCCCGGTGAGGACGTAGAAAGACCCGAGGGGAAATTGATTCAGGTACCACATTCATTCAAATGCCTGTACACTGCTCACAATCAGAGGGATGATTCTTGAATAATCCCCTCAGCAGACTCGGAAAGCAAATCAATTAACTCGAGACTTTCTTTCACAACCAGACTGGTGGTCCGGAAGTAGTGAACCCCGATAAGTTACAATTGCACAACGTGACCCACAACTTTTCAATAATATAACGATATTTCGTTTTCGATCAGGCCGGGGATCCAAACGTGTTGAAACCAGATGAGTTACAATTATACAACGTAACCCACGAGGACGAGGGCTGGTACACTTGCATCGCTGGGAACGCGATGGGAATGACATCCAGCAGCGCTTATCTCAAAGTCGTCGAAAGTAAGGATCAAAGTTATAAGGTAGAAGCACTGTCTTGGGCCAGCCTACCATTTGTGGCCAGTTCTTGAAGATCGATGACCTACTTATTTCTGGTGCTTATATTGCACCAAATTATTCAATTTGTGACATGAATATGGCTTGAAGAAACTCTTGGACACAGTTTTTCAATAATTCGTCAGTAACAAACCAATTCAATCAAAGGTCGACGAGTGGTTTTACCTATTTTGTACCGTTTGTGGCCACCGCTTTTCTTACACACGATTGATGTGGCCAATAATGGAGCGATTGATGGCCATAAACGGTGTATCTGTGACTATCATCAGTCTTTTCAAATTCGCAATTAATTTTCACCGGTTTTACCCGCAGGTCTAGATGAAGAGGGTTCGACAACGATGCTTCGACCTCAACCCACACTCGTGAATATGACCGTGTCTATAAAATTCAACGTTTCGTGCGCTGGCCAGGTCTGCGATTTCGCCGCTCTTGGGAGTTTTCTGGCCCTTCCCCAACCTTAATTGAAACGCTTACCGAAGGAACACTTAACCATCTGCTGGGCGTATTGTGAGATTTTTTGAGAAACAGTCGTCCAATAGATTCTGAGGAGGATTGATAATATAATTGATCGAATATCTCAAAATTTTGTGACCACGTCACTGGATTACTACAACGTGGTTTCGCACACTTCACCAACATGCTATTAAAGGTGGTTGGTTGGATGAAATTCAATACACTTGCATCAATTTAAAAAATCATTATTTCGCACTTTGAGATCATAAAGAAAGCCTTAATTATTGAACGAATTTACTGTTTTGCGTACCAGAGTATGATGATAAATAATTCAAGAGCAGAGTGTGAATATATAGTTATGCCTATTGCTGATAAGATTACACGAGTGAATAAAGAGCTTTCACTTCCAAGAATGATTCTGTATTTTAATACATAACAGACAAAATAAATCAAAATGTATGCACTTATACCATGTGGTTATAACGATCATTCACTCATCACAAGTCTTGCATAGGTTCTACGTCAATTTTCGAATCTCCAATAGTTTCTGGTGTCGAATTAACTAATGTCAACCAATAGTAGCCGATATGGCATTCTAAAGTTTCGATTTCACTATACTGACGAGTTGTAAAATATTGTTCGGAATCCGTGTTATAATATAAACAAACGAAGTTGTGGGTAGCTGTACGCCCAGGGTGGACCTCAGTGGGTTAATTTTTTTATAGTTAAATTATGTAGAAAATTAAAAATAAATTCATCGGGTGTACGGCCGCTAAACTGTGTCAGTCGGTGCGTCTGTTCATAAATGTCCCCACCGTAAATTAGAATAATAGTTGGAAATAACGATTGTTCTGCATTAAAAAATTAATAATCAAAATATATTCATTTGTCATCAGTTTCGAGATGATATTTAAGGTGACATTTAAGAGCATGCTACACTCATTTTTTACTCTTCTTACCGACCTTACCGGGTTTTCACTGATAGCAAAGCCTACGCATCGCGAGCGCGGAAAAGGAACCAAGAGTGCAATTCTAAATGGAATTCCTAAGATATATATCGGAAAACTTCTTTGTTTCATGCAACAATGAAGACGTATTCTTGAAAACTGCACAAACAATTACCATTTTGTCGGTACATAGATGTCCTCACCGGGCTTTCGTAGGAATCGATCACCGTCGATGGACAATGCTCTTCAGACGGAAAGTTTTCGAGTGTCGGTAAAGAAGAGTCCTATTTATTATGATTATAAAAATCCTATCACGTCGGTAAAGAAGAACGCTACTTACCCTATGTCTGTCCCAGAACTCTTCTAGGCAGCGCCGGACTTATGCCTAGGCACACTAGGCACTGGCCTAGGGGCCCGACCTTGTAGGGGGCCCCGTCAGGGGCCGAAAAAAAATTAATGAAAAATTATATTTGATTAAATTTGATCAAATCATGAATTATTAACATTTTTGTTTTACTCAAAAATTTTAAAAAGGGGCCCGACCTCTATTTGCCTAGGGGCCTTGGGTTGCCATGTCGAGCGCTGCTTCTAGGTGCACTACTGATTGTGAGTGGCCATCCTTAGCCCGCATCCACAATTACTCGCGGTATACCCTCTGGCATACCTATATATGCCACCGAATCCATCTAGCGGCCACCGAACAAGTTCTTTATCGTGTACTGTCCTCTTCTCGGTGCCCAGCTTCAATTGTTTATGAATTATAAACGATTATTGTTCGAGATAATCACATGAAAATAAGTAAATCCCGTTCGAGCTAACAGCACAGAAATACTCTGTTTCTCCTTTCAACACGTAAGTATCCGATACTCACGTTTATTTATCACGAAGCGTTCAACGTCCGGCGTCATAACCTAAAATCCAACCGACACAAACAAGTCCACGATAACAAAAACAATAATAAACAACAATTATGCTAGTATTTTCCGAGCCAGAGATTTGTCTGCGTCTTTAAATTTTCAAATAACGTTTCTTTCCACGGCTCGATCTAACAAATCGTAAAAATGTTTCAAGTGTGACAAAATTTCGACATCGGAATGGAATCACGGACGGAATTTAAGCTGAAATCCCCACCGGCCGACGCTATTTCGGCCGTAGAATTCGGCCCTAATTCAACGCAGTTCCTTCTCGTTTCGTCATGGGACAGTACGGTCAGATTATACGACATCCATGCCAATACCATGCGGCTCAAATACAACCACGATTTGCCAGTCCTCGACGTCGCCTTCCAGGTAATTTATTCACGCTGAAACAATAACAATATCGTTAGATTCTTTGCTCACAATTCTTCTCGCCCTACAGGATGCAGTCCATGCCTACAGCGGCGGCTTGGACAACACGTTGAAAATGTACGATATCAACAGCAACACAGGTGTGAAACTACCGCGATTACCAGATTCTTGAATATCTGTTTTCGATTTTGTAAACTCGATCGGTTCACTTTTCAGAATCCATCATGGGAACGCACGAGAAACCGATAAGAAAGATCGAATACTGCGCAGCGGTGAACGCAATCCTTACCGGAGGATGGGACGCCTGTGTTAAATTGTGGGATCCCAGAACCCCGACGTGCGTAGGGAGCTATCAGCAGCCCGAAACGGTCCTCGCGCTATCAGTATGCGGAGACAAGTTCGTCGTAGGTACAGCAAAGAGAAAAGTCTGCATTTGGGATCTCAGAAATATGGCTGGAATGTTCCAGCGTCGTGAAAGCAGCCTCAAATACCAAACACGGTGCATCAAGGGCTTTCCCAACGAACAGGTTCGAATTTCTCAGTCCCGAACTTGAAATTTAACAATAAAATCACGTTTAATATGACGCCGATCGATCCACAGGGCTACGTTCTCAGCAGCATAGAAGGAAGAGTCGCGGTCGAGTATCTGGACACGACTGCGGAGGCCCAGAAGAAAAAATACGCGTTCAAATGTCACAGGATAAAAGAGAACAACGTGGAACATATTTACCCTGTTAATGCGATTAGGTAATCGAGGAAAACTGCTTCGTCAATCGTTTATTAAAATTAACACAATTTTTCCTCACTCCGCAGCTTCCATTCAACTTACAATACATTCGCGACGGGAGGATCGGACGGATTCGTCAACATCTGGGACGGTTTTAACAAGAAACGTTTGTGCCAGTTTCATCGTTACAACGCAGGCGTTACGGCTCTTAGTTTTAGCCACGACGGTTGCGTTCTGGCTATCGGTGTGTCGTACCTGAACGACGCAGAAATACCCCCGGGGGGTACGAACGAGGAGAGTATTTACATAAGATACGTGAACGACCAGGAAACAAAACCGAAGTAACAGGAGAATTGGAATTAGATAATATTGCGTTTCAAATTAACTAGCCCAATCGACAACATGCCTCTGGTGATATTCGGAGCTGCACAATGTTATTAAGGACTATGATTGCCCAAATGGGGGATAAAAAACGGTGGCATCAGGACAGACTTCTCGATTCTTGAGAGAAACGATAATCGTATTCGGAACTAATTTTGTACAGTCGGATTTATTCATGTAGATTAAAATTTCGTTTCTTTAGTTAAGAAATAGTTTTGATATCAATTACCAGAAGTGCATTGAAGAATGTTTTACCTCAGTAACAAGTGATTATTTCATGTATTGAAAACGTATTCTATTATCTCCCTGTTCAATTTTTCAGTTAAAGCTAGCGGAGTATTAGATTGAATTAATTTTTCTTTTAGTGTCATGATAAAATGATCGTTTATTTGTCACCAACACACGCCAGTGCGCATCTTATATAATGTATTGTAATAATTTTTTTTTTCGTTCTGTTACATATTCGATTTGAATAAATAATTTTTACCATTTCGTTGAGAATATCTCGTTCGTATTATAGGCTACAATAAAATAGGTAATAATAAACTCTAACTAACGATTATTCGATACAACGTAAGGACAGGTCTCATATAGATACATTAAATTATAAACGAGACTTAATAGTAATAATAATAATAGGTATAATCTTAATCTATTTATAATGATTAAATTTAGAGTCAATTATGAATCTGATTCGGTATACATACAGGTTCTACAAAAAAAAAAAAAAGTCATGCTTGGCAAGATAAATGCATCATACAACGACTTACGAATCAATTGATGATTGATAGAACATTGAAAATTCGTTATAGCGCTTAGTATATATATTTTTTTCTCTTTAGCTTTTCATTTAAAAGTGCTGAGCACACCAATAATTGACGTAGTTGATTACATTAGAAATGAATACGTTTTAAATAATACACAATAATTATTATAATCAATGTTGAACGGTTTTTTTTTCCTTTTCTTATTGTTTTATATCGTCGCGGCAGTATTGCAGAATTGGGTACGTATAAATGTAATATAACGAAAATACTGTATAATAATAATAATTAGAGGATAAAATAATTTAAAAATTAATAACAATAAAATAAAGCCAATTTCTATTATAATTGTAATATATTAAATATCTGCATACTCGCCGAATCCGAAGTTGAAAAACAAAAGAGACATTAAAAATTGTTCATTACTTATTACCTGATCGCTGCACAATATAACTTATTTATACGATTATAATACCTACGCCTCAATTATTACACATACGTTATGTCGCTCAACAATATCAAATATTACAGAAGGAATTCGATATTTAAATCTATTACAAACGTAATTATACGTATTATACTTAAATAATTGATAATAATTAAAATGATCGATTTTATATTTCATTTTAAACAATATTCAGAGATTTCAAATCGAGTTACGGATGTCCTGTACACTTTTGTGACATACATTTGCATTGTTACGATAAACCAGACCGAGAGATCGTAATTTGAAAAAAGATTAATTCTATAACTAAATGTTGTAATTTTTGCTTTAAGTACCTATACACACTTACAAATTAATATTAATAATAATAATAATCGTATAGATTCCACGAATGTCCAGAATAACGGTAATAGTAAAAAACCCTCGATTTGGTTTTAAATAATTTTTGAAAATTACATTATAAATTACATTATAAATTACATTGTTACAATTAAGACTAAACTTCGTACCATAGAAAATCTGACAAAATCAGTTCGGATTTTAGCCCATCGAGTTCTGTAAAAAAAAAAAAGAAGAAGGAAAAAGCACCGAAGATCATAAAAACGAATTCAAGAAAATTTACAGTTCTGTGAGAGTATCGACAGAGGCATGAAACCCGGAACTAAAATCGGACCTATCCCTGCTAGACCCGGCACCGTCTCTTCTGGAGCAAATCTCGTCCCTAAGGATGGCAAGAACTCTTCTAACTTCGCGATTATGCGGTGGAGCGATGTGAAGAGCCTCGTTGACGTCGGATAGAGCATCGTCGAACAGTCTCGCATCAACCCTGGCCTTTGCACGAGCATAAAAAGCCTCGTAGGAGTCCGGCTTGGTCTTCAACACCTCGCTCGCGAGCTCGATGGCCTCTTGGCTCTCCTGGAATCAGAAGACACGAAATTACTCATCGCATCCAATCTTCGAACATGAATTAGGAGCAGAGAAAAATCTACTCACGTTCATCTTGCGCTTGCACCTGCTCAAATTGAGCAAGAAATTGAGCCTGAGTTGAGCGAAAGTTGGAAGATGTAAGAGGAGGTGGTCCTGGTCCTTATCCTTATCCTCCTTGCTCGGAGGAGTAGGAAATTTCCTGAGCGCATAGCCGTACCGATGGGAGGCTTCTTTCAGCCGGCCTTTCCGGTACAGCACGTTACCATCCTCGAGTAGCTTGTTCAAAAGAATGAGCAGAATGTCCGGTTTCCCCGCGGCCATCGCCCACGTCGCTGGACCCAGCTTGGCACCTCGACGCAGGAAGCATTGGACCACCGGAATGTTCCTGCAGCCAATGGCTCGGTCCAATGGTCGCATTCCGTTGAGGTCGACATGTTCCACCGCAGCTCCACGGTCGAGCAGGAGTTGAACGAGCTTCGGATTTCCCTGAAGAAAAGAACAAATTGTTGTTGAAGGCGCCGAATCCCCCTTTCGAAGATCGTTTGATCCCCAAACTCACCTGGAACGCTGCAAGGTCCAGGGGCGTTCTTCCGGTCTTGTCAGTTGCCTTGACGTTCGCACAGTGATCCAGAAGAGTCTGGACAGCGGAAACACGTCCGCGAACACAGGCCCACCCGAGGGCAGTCAGTCCCTCTTTGTCAGTGGCTTCGGGGACCGCACCCTTCTCTAGAAAGAGTTCGGCAAGATTGCAGTGGCCCTCGGCAGCGGCTAGCATCAGCGCAGTGCGACCGGCAAGATCGCGCTGGTCCAACAACGGCTCGGCATGGTCCAAAACACGGTCCGTGCTGCTGGACAAAGACCCTGAGGGCAAGAAAAATGCTGTTATGCACAAGAAAGGAGGAAGCCTCTCATGAAAATCGGTCTTCTTACCTTGAAGAAGCCTTTCAGCGGCTCCCCAGTGTCCATCGCGAGCCGCGAGCATGAGAGGCGAGAGCCCTTTGGCATTTACTGCAGAGGGGTCAGCGCCGCGAGCCAAAAGCGCGGAAACTGAAGCGGTAGATCCGTGGGCGGCTGCTATAGTGAGAGCAGTTTCACCAGTTAGAGAGTCTGGACGATCGACTTTGACCTCTGCCATGTCCAGGAGGTACTCGACGATGGGTTCATGTCCTTGGGCAGCAGCCGCGACCACGGCCTGCTGGGCAGCCTCCTCTCTTCCGACCTCGGAATCAGCAGACTCTTGAACACCGTTTACGACCCAGTCGCAAGCTAGGAGATAACCGACGACCGAAAGCCTCGCGTGTCTGGCTGCGTGGACCAGAGGACACTGGCCCGCCATGTCTGTGTGACCCAGGGAAGCACCTGCGGCGGCTAGTCTGCGAACGACATCGCAGTGGCCCCTGGCAGCTGCCAGGGACAGGGCAGTGCAGCCCTGGCTGTTGGTCAACTCCACGTCGGCTCCGAATTCGAGAAGGAGAGACACCATCTCGACCGAACCTTCGTGAGCGTGCATGCAAAGCACCGGAGCATTGCCCAGGTACTCAGTGGTGTGATTTGGAGAGGCTCCTGCCAGAAGAAGGAGCCGGGAGACCTTCACGTTCGGACTGTAGATGTTCCTGAGCGTGCATAGCGCCGAGGAGACGCACTCCGTTGACGATGTCAACCAGGACGCCTGAAGATCTCGGGAAGGCCAGCACGGTGCCACTCCTCGGTACACATGGGCTTTCAGAACGTGGTGTCCGAGTTCCAGGACCTTGTCGCCTTCCAGGGGTGCCTGAAGACGGGATAAGCGGAAGGCGATCGCCGCGTGACCGAGTCTGAGGTCGCAGAGGAACTTGGTCGACTCGCCCTCGTCGCGTCGCATCAACCACTCCCTGAACGACGGGTGGAAGAACATGTAGGTGTTGTCCAATCGTTTGACGAGGAAGCCTGAGAGCATCTGAGAAGAGACGTGGAACGTTAGAGAAAACTGATTGGAGGGACATCAGATTCGGTTTTCGTCGAACTTACACGTTGAGTTGTTTTACAAAGATCCAGAATGCGGGGAATTCATAAGTGATTGTGATTAATGATGAAGAATTACTCATGTGATCGATTACAACATACCTTGAATCTCTGCATGAAGTCTTCCCAAGAAACGAAATTATCTATATTCAACGAATTAACGGAATAGAATATCTCCAATAGTGTCAGCGGGTACAGAGCCGCCAAACAGACTCCGAGGAGAGGCTGTACTCTGTCGAACGAGGTGGCGGTCGGAAACCTGAGGTTGAAATGCAGCAGGAATATTTGGGCGAGAGAGACGGGTAAAACCTGTTAACAAACAACGAGATTACAGACAACCATCTACACTGTCAGAAATTTCATAAAAATGTATGTGACAGTGTCTTGATGGCTCACCTTGTAGCTTGCAGATTTAGCGACTAGATGTCCACTCTCGATGAGGTCAAGGGTGAGTTTGGAGAATAGAAAACTACCCCTGGAAAGTGCTAGGAGATGAGCTGCGAATCTGGTCTGATTCGCGCCGCCACCAGACGCGGTGACGTTCGCCTGTATCGCTGGACTTTGACTGAGCCTGTAGCCGACATAGTCGGCCAGGTCTCTCGTCACGTTGTTATTCTTCGTGTCGTTTGACGATTTGTCAAGTGATATCCTGGTGTACGGAAACTGCTTTGCGCAATCCTGAAGCTGGGTTCTAACGGTACACACGATTTTCAGCCAGGAAGGAAAACTGGCTGCGTGTCTGGTCAGGAAAGAAGCGATAGTGTCTCCTCTGTCCGGTCTGTGATACTCCGCCTCGCAGACGGCGTCGATTAGGATGACCTGCGATTAAACGATGATCAGCAAGCGTCCTTCGAGCGTGAAGAGAAGCTCGATGGGAGTCTACTCACCATATTCGCATCTGGCAATCTTCCAGCCTTCTGCAACGTGGCCAGAGGCTCAATTATCCCTCTGGTCAGGGCGAGGTCTGGGTCCACGGTGCATTCCCTTTGGGAAACGGACCCTTGAAGATGTGGTTCGGAGAGGAGGTACTCCCTGTAGGCCAGGAGCTGAGGGGCCTGGCAGAGCTGGGCGGCCAGGGAGTGGATGAGATCCGGGACTAGACACGTGTTGTTGTTGTCTGCCTGGCAGAAGTGATAAGCAACGACGTGTGACGCGAGTTCGCGAATCTGAAAGACGGATCCGAAGATTTAGAAACCGATCGATCATCAATGTCCGGCGATTTCTACCTTGTCGTTCGTGCTCTGGATGGACGCCTGTATCAGAGGACTCGCCGATTTCTCCCTGTCATCGGTATCCGCGTATATCTCAGGCGGTGGTATCTGCTCCCTCCGTCTCCCGAAGCAGCTGTGCTCCACCAATTGCAGGATCAGCGCGGTTTTCCCGGTACCTGGAGAACCGGCGATCAGGACGCCTGAGCTGGAGCCGTTCACCACCGCCTGGAGCTCGTCCATCAGCCACTGTCGTCCTGTGAATAGGGGGTCAGCCTCCAGCAGAGGAACCTCGAAGAAGAGCGGCTTCAGTGTCAACTGGGCTGCACGGTACTGGGCGAAACGTACTGTGCAAAAACAAGACCGTCAGAACCTTCATCGACTTTCAAAAAACGATTCTGCTTACTTTTTGGATCGATCGGCCCCTTCACGACCCCCGTTCGGGCCGATCTTCTCGCGCATGTTCTCCGGTTCTTGAACATGTTCAGTTCTTCGATTTGCCCCGGCTGTGTAGCTGCAATGGTGGAGTAATAAATTACATGATCGCGTTATAACGGTAAGGATATTTTCAGTGGCTCGTGAAACGGTTCAAAGTGGATAAAGAGGCGATGTACTAACTGGTCACGGAATGTCTTCGGGGCGTCAGCGGACTCGAGCTGCCATTGGACAGTCCTGACATCGACATTGAGATGAGGCTGGCGACGCTGTCGCAGTCCTTGCCACCGCGATGTGCGACCGCGACTTCGGCCTCGCTCGAAGTACCGGTCAGCGTTGACACCGGGCTCGTGTTCGTAGAGGCGAGAGTCTGCGTTTCGAAGCTCGTCAGGCTGCTGAAAGACGCTGCAGAGCTGTCGTGGCTCCGGCTGTCAACGAGTCGAGCGGAAGGCCTGGGGCACCCGCCGTTGACCACGGCACCCCGGGAGTTTCCGCCCAGGAGGAGACCCAGCCTCATGTACAGATCTGACTGGGATGATTTTTTCGTTCGGGAAGAAAGTCGCTTGATATTTCCCCCTTCGTCGTCTGAGGAATTACAAGGAGAACGCGAGGTCAACTATCGATAAAATTTCGAATAACTAAACGCGTGACCTTGAAATCAAAATGCAAACTATTTCTCATCTGGTCAGTCAACACACACTTCGTTGGGGTGTTAGTAAAATGACCATTAAGCATCATGCCTTGGTGATATGGACTCGAGTTTCGAGATATCTGTGGATTCTTTAACGACATTCACAAAACCACACACGCACACACGCAGAAAGAAAGGCATAATCGGCAGTCGGGGTCCGCAGGCATCGGTGCTAAAAAGTTGTAAAGTGCAGCAAAAAAATAGAAAAAAAAATGAGAAAAATCCACGCAATCGAAATCATTTAGCATTTAGCCTGAGCGTGTTCTTTCGTGCCTGTAATGCCTTTGTCCGTCGAGGTGATAAGCTGGTTCAGACCATCGCTGGTCGTTCCTTGACTGCTGCTCCAAAGCGACTTGATCTTGCCGAGGACGACTCCTGGCCATCGGGACTTGCCCTCCCAAGACGACGTCATCCATGCTGCGTGGGTCAGTTAGTTACGATACGTGGCTAAACCTCCTATACTACCACAATTCTTACTGTCTAGAGTCTAACGATCGCAAAGTGCGAGATAATTACGTTTCCGCATGAAACGCCTGAAAGGTTTCGCATCTTCTCTTCTTCGACCAGGTTAAACCACAAATGAATATCATCTCACCTGACAACGCGGAAGGATTATCATTGCTCTGCTCCTGAGTAACGGGCTGTTGAGGAGCTGCAGAATTCCTTTGACCGAAGGGGCTCCTCAGTACCTTTGGGCTAAGGAAGAACCTCCTCCTTTGTTGAGGAGGCGTTGGGCAGCCTGAAGTGAGAGACATTTGGTAAATAAAAATAAAAATAAAAATATCGTCTCATCTCGTTAAAGGATTACAAAAGAAGAGTTACGACACGTACTTTGCGACATGACGGCCTTGTTCGGAACGGGATTCGGCGAACAACATCTCGACGGAGTGTCGGTCGGTGTTCTCGGCGGTTTTCCCTTCGACACTTTCAAACCCTTCGACGGCAGCGGCGATACGACGTCTGCGCGAGACTGTTAACAAATCGAATCGACAAAGATCAGTCAACAGAGTTCTAATCGAAGAGATGATCTAAGCTGGGTGCGCCAAGAGCAACAATTTGTCCTCGAGAAATCTATATTCGCAATGGCGTCAATAGGATAGCTTCAGGATGCTTCGCATTCGCGGTTGTGTCCCTTCATTTCGATCGTACTTTGGATTGGAAGCCTTTAGCGGTCGGACAAACGTGGGAGTTTGAGGACTGCACCGAGTACTTTGGCTATACGCGATAACTCCTCACCGCGATACGTAGGAGGTACACGCAGATCTGCGTCGACGCTATGCGTCATCAGGTGGTGCATGCAGACATGCGATTTCTTTAAAAACCCTACGTGACAAAGATTTTTAAGAAACGAACGCGTGGTGTCTGCAGACCGCCGCCAACGCATACCCATAAACACGTTTTATTCAATTTTCACTCGACTCACTTGCATGAACGGGGTGAAGTGACCATTGGTCTTGACCCTGGGTCTCGGACTTCCACACAGAGCGTTCACGGCTGTGGTATCGTCCACCCAGTCCTCGACGTCTTCGCGGGTCCGCGCCCTGGCGCCGGCTGAATTTGGCGGTCTCCGATTGCTCGGCTTCGTGTACAGCTGCGAGGTGGAGCCTCTTCCGAATACGGTCTGGCTCCGGAGGGCGTCCGGAGCCTCGAAATCCTGGGCCGTGCACAGGGGACACGCGTCGCTCCTGAAGGTACAGGAGTAGCAACGCTCGTGGCCGCAGTCGTCGATCAGGCGTCGCTTCTTGCCCTTGTCGAAGGGCATCTCGCAGGATGGGCAAATGGATCCTCCGACCCCCGAAGACTCGACGAGGGCCCTGATCTGAGCGAGGTCTGAAACAGAAGAAGGATCACGTCATTGAACAGTTTGTTACAGAGCGATGAAACATTTGCTTTGTTGTCTGAACGTTCCGAGTTTGACGCATTGATTGAAAGTCTGATCCCGAAGAGTCGATAAATTACCTTTTGCGAGTCGTGATCTCGCGCGGGCCGGAGGTAAGGATAAACGTTCGATTGTGAAACGGAATGGGGAGAGAGATCATGTTTCATACTTCAGAATGTGATTTGAAATGATAAATCGAAACCAGTAATAATTCAAGTGTCTGATCGTTGCGCAATTTTTGGTGGAAGGGATAAAGTAATAAGCAAAAGTTATGAGAAAAGATGAAGACAGATATAAATAAGAAATTGAATCACGCTTTGAATGTTGAATGCCTCCTCATGAGTCATTCGTGATACATTCTGCGCAATTATTATACCCATTACGTTTACGCTACATAAAGCGATTCGTGTCATATTCTGAAAACTTAATACGAACCAAGTGACACATCACATGCTTGCTTAGACATGTCGCGAATATTCAGACGGAGACGGTGTTGTCCGTGAATATCTGCAGGCAATTTTTTGTAATGTATACCGTTCTCCGATGACAATTACTGGTACCTGGGTATAATGAATGCGCTCAATGTCTGGAGACCTGAACCCTGGCGCCTTCTTACATAACTGAGATAGCCACCTTTTATTCCATCCACGTTCATTTCGCAGACTGGAATATCCTAGGAGTAGCAAAAAAACGCGTTTGTTTTTTCCGCATCGCTATTATAACACCGTCTGGATCTATTCAGCTCAAACATTTGACCATGAATATACTCGGGCTTGAATACCTCTTCCCGTGCACACGGGAGCTGGTGAACTTATATCTTTGGCGAACGAGTATATTGAGTCACATAAATCTTCATCCTCGGTATTTACCGTTTTTATACCCAGAAATCGAAGAATCTATTTTTTTTTTAACGGTTCAATACGCACAGGTAGCAGGTGATAGTCTTGTAATATGGCTACGAGGACTGGCTTATAATTATAGAAGCAAGGTCAGGAAAAGGTAAGTATTTACAGTAACCTTACAACTCGATTGCAATTTATTATCCATGCAGCTCTGAATTCTTACGTTCTAATGAAATATGATGAACAATTATTACTTATAATCATGATAAGCATAACTTTGCGTCACTTTAGGTTATTCTCACAGTAATTATAAGAGTATTTTTGAGGATAGGAGTGGAAACAAAATCGAAGACAATGAACTTTTAATATAGGACAAGATTGAATTATAATATTTTTTTATTGATTATCTGCACTTTGTCTTTTACACAGACGCGACCAAATTTTTTTTCACGACATCAAGAAAGTTTGATACACAACCGATGAATATGCAGCAAATCGCAAGAATGGTAACACTATAGCAGAAGGGTATCCAAACATAATTGAGAAAGAATTCTGAATAGGTAAATGTGTTTTCTCTGATTTTATTGTTAGAATAGAAATTAAAGCAATGAAATTTAGCATCGTCGACTCCAAGGAGGTGCCAAGTTCCGTCACATTTCACAATGACGTCAAGCTCTAGCTGCCAGAAACTTGGAGTTCGAACCCGCAAACTGGTGAATCGCTTCGGTCGCTCCATAACACGAGTTTTCTACTTTTCTTCGCTGGTCTTCCCGCAAAATACGCTCGTAGATTTTATGCTTTTTCCAAGAATTGAGACGGACATTTTTACCACGTGTATATCGCACCCCTAGAACAATAGTGTAAGAAGTAAAAAGTTACTGAATCATTTTCTGAGTAAATATTCTCCAATAAAACGAAAATTTTTATTTCGACAAAAAAGAGTGGAAACTTTTGAGACGAATATATAGCAGTTGAAAATGAGATGTTATAGTATTGATGCGGTAAAAAAAATGGAACTGCTGAAAGCAATACTATAGAAACTCAAAACTGAAATCAGATTTCAGTGTTTCAGCAATGATGTAATATTTGGAAAAAAAAAACTCAACTTTTTTGTCGCAATACTGTAAAATTTCGAAAAAAAATTGATTTTTCTGGTGTAATACTATATTAATAACATTTCTGACAATGAGCTTCGCGAAAATTTCCAATATTTTGGAGCAATAGAGCAATAAGTCAGATTTAAAAAAAAGAACATATTTTCAGTGAAAACTTTTTCTTTCAATTGTTACGGTATCGCACCAGAAGTATAAATTTGGCTCAACTACTAAAAAAAAAAAATGACTTAATATTACCTTTTTTTAATCCAGTAAAACGTTGTTAGGTTGACGGAGAACTGATTTCACACTATTGTTTCGAGGATACGATGTAGATCAGTGTCGAATACTGGATTGAATACTTCTGCAGTCCATCGTTGCACCTCGTCGTCGCTTATATGCTCTCCGAGACGCAATGGAATTTTGTTTCCTGCTGACCGTATTTCCGGTGTCATGTGCCTCCGGTCAGTGTCTGCTTGATGCTTGATCGTGCTTTTTCGCACGGCTACGAGATCATCGTCCCGAACCGATCTCTCAGTTCTATTGAAGAATGTGCCGACGTACGAAATTCGAAACGAGGAACGACTTCAAGGGTACTTGCGTTCGGAGCAACTCTGATTGCCGAAAATTGCGCCGTTTGTGGTCCATGCGTCGAGGTCCTCGAGTAATGGCAACTTCTCGGTCGTATTATCAGAGCAGCGAGCAAGCTTTCTATCCAGTGGCCAATTAATTACGCTTTTTTGTGGTACTGACCCGGTTCGCACCATAGCCGTGGCGAGCAAACGTGGTCAGTCACGCCGCTCGGCGTTGGCCACTTCGTTCGTTATTAAATTCGACAATGTTTCTCTCGCTCATTGTCGCACGATTCCTCAAAATCAGACTGTACACTCTAATCAAAGGAGTAGAGAAAAGAGAAAAAAAAAACTTTATGGTATCTAATTTACCCCGTTGATTATCGCGCCTTCCACTAACCCAGCGTCTAGTCCACGAGAGAACAGGTAGATTTGTTCTTGAAACGGTCCACCAGCGAAGCCCTCAGGCCCGAGGCCAAACAATGCCTGCCAAAACATTTCCAGTTGAACACAGACTCGGTTGTAACTCACGTTCCCATCTTGTATCCCTACACTACCTCGTACCTGGGCATGAGCCTGCAATTAGGTATCTGGGACATACAGCTATTGCTGTAATAACAGGCGAGGGCAGGTAACAACACTTGCTGATAATTCCAGTGCGAGAGTGCCTTTTTTTATTTCTTCGATTCAGCCAGTTTGTCTATACGACGATTTTTCATACTCTCTATAATGCAGAAAATGACCGGATGTGAGGAGGCTGTGCCCTGAATATCTCACCTCTCTTTTCTTCCACTCGCGGTTTACAATGTGAGAAAGGATTCAACAGCTGGTACTCTGGTACGAATCGTGGGTCTCGGTGACTGCTTTTGATCCGTTTGACCGAGCAGATCGGCGATATAATTTACCGCGATTTTCTATACCTCGTTATTCAAAAGATCGGTACTCGATTTCTCCCTCGCCTGCTTGGATTCGGGACAATCAACGTCTCCTTCGAAATGTAATTTCCTCTCTTCATTTTACCTCTTATCTCTGTCCTTTCTTTTATCTTATAGACATACAACCAGGACCAGGTGACTCTCGAGAAGCTGGGAAAAGATCAGAGACCGTGGTGAGTGGTGACCCGTAAAATCTCTCTGGGACCTTTCTCGTTTTATTATCTCACGTACGCGGTACGTACCGTGATTAATCTCGGTATTACAGTACCCTCGCGGTTCTCGATTTCGCAAAGATTTGTCAAAATATCATAAGCGAAGTGGCATTTTCTGAATTGCATAACCGATCGTGTTGCTCCTCGTCTACCAGATGTCGTCGCGACGCCTCTTTTACAACTCTCTTATTCCTTTATTACTTGATCCCGGGTCGTCCTCCCCCCCTGGTCAATCTTTCTCTCATTCCCGCCAACCCCACCACCTCGATGCAACTTCCTGTTGGTTCGTGTCTCTTTTTATTCTGAGAGAGGCCATCATCGATATACCGACTCCCAAGAAGCCTCTTCGGGGTCGCTATTCAATTCGTCCTGCCTGCATGCGATCTATTGTGTCGTTTTACGGCGCCTCGGTCTGACACAGATGAAGAAGAGAAGAAGAAGAAAAAAAAGTAGGAGACGATTCTTCGGGCAACTGGAACGGTACACGCGAAAATACCATCGCTTCGCATGTCGGTAATCTAATTCTTCTTTCAATCTGCACAAAGTGTAACGAGTTGGATTTTCTATAAGCGGTCATCGCGGCTGACGATTAAACTGCATAGGTATATCCACCTGCAGGGTTGCATTACGCACGTCTTAAGAACTGTAATTAAGTACATATCCGATGGTGGACACTGCAGGTACGGGTAAGTAGATGGTGGTAACTAGAAGGACGTGCGACCGATTCCCGCATCGCATTGAATTTAAATTGCTCGCACCTGACGTTTTGCCTCTCATTTACCGATCGTATGGTTAACAGGAAATAGAAAAATTATTACTACCAAGTAGGAAATAGAGAAATGTGTGGCGAGTGAATTATAGAATCACGGGTGTGGCAGCTCGGTGTAAATACACGGTGCATCGGGTCCCAATTATCCCAGAGTCTAGCTCTGCAATCGCGTTGCTGCGACAAAAAATTAGACATACTCGATTTCCGGTCTAATCAATACATACATCATCCCAGCGTTTTCTCTCTCTCGACTTTTGCAGTGGAGTAAAAAAATGATCGAGATGGACGTTTCCGCGTTTCCCAGTGACAATAAGTATCACGAACCTGACGTTATTACGGTACAGATATCATCTGCACGATGAACCACGGAGCCAACTCTACATTATAGTATCTGCCCCCCGGTACCGAACCAACCCAACCGTACGTGATGCAGCCAGCTGCGTTTATTCTATAATGAATAGATGATTGAGCCGGGAGGCGCCGCATACTTAAACGATTGACCCGAGAAAGTAAGGTCAAGAGAACCCAGAGACGTAGGTTATAGACACGAGTTGAGCGTAATAATGATATTCGCGGGTTAAATAAATTATTTATCGATACCGGATCATTCATTAAACATATATCGCAACATTTTATAATCGACTTTTTATCGATACCAACGTGGAACTAATTGCCCACCTCTGACTCGTTTTATTCTTCAAAGTATTCATGAGTTCCCATTTCTTTGTTTTCAGAGAAAAGAGGAAGTTGAGGCTCAATTATCGACGCTGCTTTACTAATTAGAGTTGATATTCGATTTTTTTCAAGTTTAATTGGTTCGGTACTCTTTGAATTATTTGAATAACGAAATTCAAATTTTTTTTGGGGGATTTGAATAAAATTGGATACCAGAAGGTTTTTTGAAGATAGATTTGCGAAATTTGCTGGGGAAACAAAAATATAAGCAACATTCAAAAGCTTACAAAAATTGCTACTCGAAGGTTTTTTGAACCGGTCATGAAGAATCTGAGGTCAGATTTGCAAAATTGAAAATAGCTGGGAGCAAAATGAATAGGGAGAAGTTCAGAGGCTTCTTTTTTGGTATCTGGAACGAGTGACGAGGACGAGTCGATGATGCATACCTGAAGTTTAGCCGCTTCAGAAACAAATTATAGTTCTTATATCGTCGATCTGATTCGCGGTGATTCACATACATATCGATATTCAGAGGTCGTAATGCGGAATGAACTATTGATTGCAGTGTAAAGCAGGTTGGAATAGAAAGTTCAAAAGCAAAGAGAGGATCACTTTGGTTGATCTACATCCCACCTTCTCGCGTCTCGTAGCACCGCCAACGTGCCTTTCAAAGATCACGAATTTAAACGGTATTTAATACTTTATATCCCATTCTTTAGTATTGTTATTTGCGATATCCTCAACCAAGCTGCATACATTATTCATCTGTCCGATCCTCTGAACACAGAATCCTGAATAATTCTGCCGATCGACTAATCAGGCAGTGAATTCTATTGCAGAAAAGGTCGACGACATATCCTACTAATCGTTATGTAGAATCTTTCGCACGGTTGCATCCTAGGATGTGTCATTCATTCATAGAACAAAAGCACATGATAATTGTGTCCCACGTTCAAGAATATGACCTTTAACGAGTCTTCCAAGTCCTTTGTCCAAACCACGAATTATCCCTCACGCAAAACTTAATTGGCTTTTACAAACATTGCGAAACGCTGCTTGCATGGTACAAAAATTCACGATTCTATTAAATCGGGTTTAGAGTTCCTAAACCGAGGGAATTCATCAGACGATTAATTCCCCACTTCAATTACACCTGGATACATAATTTCGTTTTTTTTTTCTAATCACCTGAGGCGAGACGATCTTGGAGAGGGGGGGAAAGCCGGATGATCGATCATCGTGCTGTCCACTATCAGGACAGACATCTGTACACACTAGTTTTCTCGTAGAAGGATTTGTGGTTACAGATGTGTATATCGATAAATTTCAAACTTCAAGTCAACCATAAGTTGTTAGAATATAGGAAAGTAAGGCGCGTGGAAATCCATATAACTAACGGCTCCCAGAGTCCCGGAGCTATTATGTGTTACTTGTTTGGATACGGTGCAAGTTTCACAAGATCAGATGTATAATAGCGTTGTGTGTATACAGTTTTAAAAGATATAAATTACACAAAAGCGTTAAATATCTCAAATTTAGAACCTCAATGCGGTATTTACTCCGAGTCTGCAATAGCGCATAATATAAGTAGAGACGTCTGCACGCCATGCGGGGGAAAATAGTCTGCAAAACCGATCGCATTTCTCAGTAAATAAATATATGTATATATGTATACATTATAACCAAGTAACTCTGTGGTCTCTGGCGAAGATACGATCATGCATGAAGGCATAAAGGCACATATACGTTTGTTACTTCGGTATCAAGACCGAGTATGAAGTTGCGCAACTCGCGCCAAGGTAGGTAGGGCAACCAGTACACGATTTTACCTGACACTCGAAGTGCACTTTGCGTGTTACTCTAGAGTCACAGTACGTATTTTTTTTTTCTCTCTTATTCATATATATTCATTATTTACTTTGCGATATAAAACGAGCTCGCGTATCTCCTCACACGAGTAACTCATACGTTGGCGATCGCTGCATAGACTGCACATGAAGAACTCGGGTTCATAATCGTATGCAGGGCTGGTATCGAGTCACTTTTGCCAACTTTTTCCACTATTTGATCACTTTTCTGGTCGTCATTTAGTTTCGCACTGCCAAAATATATATTTTTTTCTCTCAAATCTCGGTTCGGTATCGTGCAAAAAGAAACCTCCGTCTCTAGAAATACTGGTAATAGGATAGGACCGAATGTTGGCTTCAAATAATTAGAGTCTACTCTGGAAGAAGGATTAAAAAGTGAAATAAAAAAAATCGCATAAACTGGATTAGGTCGTGTGACCCTCCCCAGCCATAACACGAGGTCCGAGCAGGTGCTCTAGACTCGTGGCTAACTGCAGTTAGGTCAACGCACCTAGACCGGCCCTCCTCCATCTTGGTAGACTACTAGAGCTTCTCGATGTTCGCTCGAACGAAACGTTATCACTGGATTCTATATCTGGTGGATACAGTAAAACTAGCTTGCTGCTATGTCAGATACGTCGTTTTATCATCATCGCTCCGTTGACAGACTTAGGGGATTGACCCTTAATTTCGTAGAAAAAAAAGTTGCCGAAAGAATCTGAACGACACTTTTTAGATAATCTATACAGTATGAAGATTAATTACTCGAGAGATAATTGAAGATCGATTCTATCGTCGTAAAACTGTTTTCTCCTCCGTATCAGGTGCACAAATATTTGTGCCTCGATATAGCCACCATCTTTGATGGTTTTCCTTTTGTTATCGACAACGGATGTGAGGTGTTACGGTGTTATGGGACAGATATAACTTGAACAAAGCGAATCATCAGGCGCCTGTCTTGGTTTTTTGTTATCTTTGATACACCTTGCAGACGCAACACACTCCCGAGGCTTCTTCTCCTCCTCTTATTACATCACTGACAACGAGATATTCGCGTTATCGCAATTATAGGGAAGGTGGAACGAAAAAAAAAGAAGAAGAAATCTTCTCACGTGGGAATCAGTGTCTAGTTACGTTTAATTACAGCTTATTCATAATAACGAGAGATATAGGTGTTGAGACCGAGTGGTGAGATTTCAATCGAAAATTTAGCGAGTAATTAATTAAATGATTAAACCTGCACGGCGGCGGTATAATCCTTTCTGATACTATATAAGAACACCCGTAACTCTGCAGAAATGAATTAACGACGTCTCGATTCGTTTCGCCTTCGAATAAGAGAGCGGTGAAACGTAAAGTGACGTATTTTTCGATGGTACCTCGTAGTTTGTGTAATTAGAATTTAGAGGCAAAGGAAGACCGATAATTAACCACGGAAATCAATTAACGACGTATTTCTCATTATTAAAAATCCCATATCGCATTTGTCGACTGGTTATTTTCTCATTTTTAACGAGCTCGAATATAATACATGCGAAATAATGATAATTAAGATCCCCTGAGGCCGTAATGATGTGGAAAAAAAAAATATGAAATTTAAAATTACGTTTATTGAACGCATTCCAACAGATGCAGGGAATATAGAATTGAAATATACGCCTGTGCTTCGGCGATAAACGAAGAAGAATGACCTCGTTGTTATAATTCAACCTCCGAATATGTAAAGGTGACCGCAAATGTCCTGTCAGATTTAAAGATTTCGTTACTATAGGTATAGTATATACTATAAACTTGCGAAATGATATTAATTACGATTTCCTCCGATACGAGAATGAGATTGAATTCAATTTGACCGTACGAGCCTCGAGAGATTTTATCTCAAGACGATCGACAAGCTCGCGTAGGCGAAAGCGTATAATATAAATATCAGAGAATTTCTCTCACACAAAGACAGAATGAATATACAGAAATTTTAATATAACATTGCGACAATAGATTCTACGACCGTGTGAAATTGATGTGAATTTACCACACGGAAAAGTGATTTACGGTGTTATAAATAGGACAGGACAGGTAAAAAGAGAAAAAAAATGAAATATCGGATGAAAGAAAACTGTATAACCGTATCTAAAAATCTATAGGGAAATTATACCGTTCAGCCTATTAACGTGTGATAAACGTTGTTCCATCCACATTGAATTACAGGTTCGTATATTATATACGTGAAAACAAGATATGGGGGAAAAAAAATGTGGGAATGTGGTTACCGATATTCGTCCTATACCTAGACGCTATCTAACCACCTGTGTTTTCTCTGTTATAAACGCGGATTGCGTTATATACTTCGAAGGTATAACATAAATTATTTGAGTTTGAAAAGAGGCCACAAATCTCTTTACTAGCGCAAGATACCAGCTCGATCGTCTTCCTCCTGTGTCCGTTACACTCTTCTGTGCGAAGATGTATCATAACACCTTTCCACAATCTTTTATTTTCTTTTTTTTTTATTCATCCACTTCACCTTCATCTGGTTTTTTTTCTCCGGTATTTATTTCTCAATCCTCTTCTTCTCGTGCCTCGAACTGTAAGCGAGAGGATTAAACCACGACCATCCGGTCCGTTTCTATATGCACGACTGATGTCACCCAGAAGACACACAATTTGAATGTCGTTTAGCCAAATTACGTCATCTAACGAATCCCACGCTCAAATTATTGTACGAATCTATTATTCAATTTTTTTTTTTTTTTCGAGTGTGCAGCGTCATCGTCATCGAAGCTAAGTTATATACCGACGCCATTTTGGGTTTCGTACAATCCTGCAGGCACGGAGGGCAACTTTAATGAGAATGAATGACCGTGGTCCGAGTACGCACTTTATTTTCTTGTTGAATCACATAAATAAGGTAATCTCTCGGTGATAGCCGCACGTTTCCACGTGACTCTCGCGAGAAACTCGAAAGTCTAAAAGCTATATAGCTTTTGCGTTTATGGTTTAAGAGTTTTAAGGATCGTTAATTGCGGCTTTGGCCGCGTGACTCGAGTGGTGGCGGCGGTGTATTTTATTTCGAGCACGTTGCAGAAGATCGGGTTCATATTATGATGCTCTTCGGTCTTCTCTCATCAGATTCTTATTCCATTGGCGTTTGACCCGAATTTAAAAATTTTTACAACACTCGTCGACCAAGAAGAAGAAGGGGGGGAGGGGGTATTTAATCATTAATTACAAATTAATTTCAGTCGTAACAAGTAATTTATGGGAACGGCGCGATAAATTTAATATATACCACACCGAAGTCTCTTTACCGATCTACCAGCTGCATCATCGTCGTCGTGACCTGATTTCTAATATTTTCGCCATATTCCTTCTGATCCTGATGCCGGTTGAGTATCCCTATCTCTGTCTTCCTTCACCAAAAGCCCGTCAAAAAGGGACAGGAGACGATCTTAATTGACGCCTTAACGTAATTAATTCGAGTCGATGATTGAAAGCCTGCGTTGCGCAACTGCGGTTTTCCATTCCAGCACCTGTTACTCGGCACAAGCACGATATGGCGACGATTTTTTCGAATTTAATCGACACCCTTCTGGGTGGCAGCTAGGATTCCATTTTTTTACTGTCACTGTTAAAAAATGTGTTGAAATTTGAAATTTCTTGTACAAACAATGTTGATTGGAGATTCAAAACATACTATGATTCTTTTTTAGTTTTCAGTGACAAAGGTATTTCAGTCGATTATCTTATCAATCGTCCATCAAATTAAAAGCCTGAAATTTTCATTTTTCGGTTCATTCTGCAATATCTTATGATCCGATTCGGCAATTATTGTAGCAGTGGAAACCCATTTTTGAATGAAATTATCATGAATTTTCATATCATATGAGTATTCAGCCGAATTTTCGAAACATTCTGTAAATGAAATTTAGTGTAATTTTGGCTATGAAATTTCAGAATGATTTTGAATTTCCAAAACTGCTATATAAACATTCAAATATTAAAAAAGTTGAATTTCTGCGTCACATACATTTTCATGAAACTTGATACAGAAATTTCTAACAGTGTATGTGTGAATGTAATATCGTCTAATGAACCCAGGGTGTAGTTTATACCTGTGCGAGACTCTGACGAGTCTCTTGGTACCAATAACCAATTAAGAGGACGACTTGTCAGTCGGTTGCACGTGTTGTGGGTATAGGCTATTATTATTAATACCCGATACGGTGAAAGTGCTCTCAAGCTCATTGCTATATGGCACCATTGTTGTACGTCTCGTTCTGTGAGATATTGTTTATTGCTTGCATGATCTTGCACGCTGTGAATATTGTAACAAGTGTAACGATCACAAACAACGACGAGGTCTAGTCACCTAGAAACCTAGAGAGTCTCGGGTTTCACAATACTTTGTTATACCACAGTCTACAAGGTGGGAATGCGCTAATTCAGCCAAATTAGCGATAGACTAGTTCATTCTCATCATGAACTTTCATAATGCAACTGTCTAGACTGTCTAGTGTCTACAGTCCTCGAAACTGAATGAATTGCATGAAATCAGACGATCCTTCCTTTCATTTCGCTGATCGCCATTCGTGAAAATCTTTTTTTCCAGCTTTTTATGACTCTTTTTTACAATTTTCTTGCTTTCTAGTTTCAGACTTTTTTCAAGGCATTTAGCATGTTTTCAAGTCATCGTGCGTTTCGTTTATAGAATATCTGATGAAAGTATGATAAATTCAGTCTCTTTTCAACCTTTCAATGAATCTAGTATTCAAACCTCGCAACTTTTATACAGATATGAGAAATCTGTGATTTCATTACAGCAACTCAATGCTTTTTCGTGAATCATCAATTATAATTTGTCAACACTTTGCAGTAATGGAATATGCAAAATTCGTGACGATAGATTGACTAGAATATGAAAGACTCCGTGTAACTTTTTATATTCGTCCATTACACAACTTTGCATGAGTCATTGATCGATCAAATTGATACAAGCACACATACATGTAATACGTGAAGTTTGTGCCTTTCTGTAATTTTTTTTTTCAACCTTGCCGCATGACTCACGATATTTTAAGTAAAATTTTTTATTCCCCTTCTATAAACAACTTTCACTTCACTTAATGACAAACGATTACTCTTCAAAGATTTTTTATTAATTTTTTTTTTGTTGGTTCCACTTTTTTATCCCTCATGAACAAGAAAAAATAAATCATGTCAATAATAACAACCGTGACTTTTTCTCCAAAGGCTAGAGCAATGATTTCATGATCGAGTTCCAGCCGAGGCGAAGCTGGTACCGAATGACAAACGGTATCCGTGTATCTCGATAAAAAAAAATTCAAGACGGCATGGCATTATATACAATCAGATATAAACCTATGGCAATAATAAGTGAGTGTTGGCGCGTCGCGTTACAGTTTTCTCCTAGGCGTTAGCTGCAGGAGGTCGATATACTTGGGACCAGGTTCGTTATCTCTTCGGTAATTAATCGCTGCGGTTTTTCTACCAGTCCTATTTCTAAACTAGACTCGTTCTTACCTTAATGCCATCTAATATTTCCTAACTTGTTTAAGACGTCAGAAATTGGACCCAAGACGCCCACGGAAAGTCAGGTTTTAAATGGATTATCACACGTTATGTCTGTACAGCATGGAAAAGAAATAAAAGAAACTATCTATCTCATTCTGCTTTGTAAACAAGCTACTATAATAAGATCGGAACAGAAAAGTTCTCACAAAAGTCTACAAAAGCAGGTCTAGCCGGTCAAATTTTTGGGAACAGTTAAACCGCGCGAAGGTCCCTCATCCGGTTCTTTGTCCGAGATAAGTTTTACGCTCTCATTGTGGGCACACGGTGTTCTTCGATAAGAGTTAGATAACAGCTACGGTTAACTGGTGGCGAGCCGTGTATCAGCCCCTGCAGCTAAAGGAACTAGTTTTAATTTCCTAGAGTCGGATAGTCGCTGCAGTTAAGCTCATCGTCAGCCCTTTGGGCCCGAGACTTTTCAGAACTCCGTGTGTTTTATATTCCCAGAAAGATCCACCGGAGGCTGCGATACGCTTTACGACCAGGACTTTCGGTTATTTTTCAGAACGAAGACAAATTCCCACAAAGATGGGACGCGATCGACTGTGTTGAAACTTTATACGCATCCTAAGAGAGCTTGCAATCATCCTGAATCTAGTGGCCTACGGTGCAGCAGTGCGAGCGGAGGAACCCAACGTTTTCAATTACCGAGGTCCCGCGTATACGATTTGTAGTTACTTTTTTTCTTCCATTCTTTATTTAATTTTCTTTCCTTTTTGTTATTTTCTATTTTTATATCTATCCTGCGGTTACGTCTCCGAGCCGGTCTCGAGTCTGCATTCTCTCCTTTCCTTCATCATCATAATGATATCTAAGATTTTTTGTTTGTTTTATTTTTCGTTCGTGCTTGACTAAAGTCGTTCCGCACCCGCCATCGCATACTTTCTTCATTCTACAATCTACAACGCGGCACGAGACAACAAGCGATAAATCTTCCTTTTCCTTCTAGGATTATGAAAATTAGAATAGATATTGGAAAATTGGTTGAAGTCAGAATTAACTCGAGCAGGGTTCGAATCTTCACGGTTAAATTGACCTCCTATTCTACCTGCTAGCTGAGTCAGGTTAATTCCTTCTTTTCTTTTTTGTTTTTTATCTCGTTGGTTAAAGAGAATGCTGATTCGAATAAATTTCGTAGTGTATTCATCATACAGTAAAATAGTACAGATGTGAGTATGGAATGTGATGCAGTTATAAAGGGTCTAACGGCATTAACTTCCTAAAACATTTTTTCAATGCACGGGGACGCGGACGTTACACCGGTACCTTTATCCTACGTGCATATATGAGCACATGAGCGTAAATTGTAAACGTTAGAGTCATTCCACGTGGGTTTTATGTCACGTGATCGATGACTGCTCAAAGATATTCGATGTAGCCGAATCGCAACCAAGTTTGGAATAATACTGATCAATTATTCAAAGACCCCGACCGAAGCTTTCAAACCTCTTCATACTCCAGAAATCATCAATATCTTATCCAAAGTTGACTTTTTTAAAAATCACTTGTAAGGTGATTCATTCTCTTTGGAAAGCAATCCTTCATCGTGTGAATGAAGGAAATTGGACAAAAAAAATTTCGGACCAAGTTATGAGCAAAAGAGTGACTAGATTGTCGCTAAATTTCGATAACTGACCACAACTTATCACAGGATCTTTTTTCCTCAGTTTTCCTCATTCATATGATGAAGAATTGCTCTCTTAAGAAAATGAGACGTCGAAAGACATAATCAGATCAACCATCTGCCTGAAACCTTACGACAAGTGATATTGAACTTTGGATAAGATATTCACGATTTTTCGAGCTTTCGAACTCTGTAATGCTTCAATAGACAATTTTTACGGTTTCCCCCTCATTTCGTGACAGTTGGGTCCACACTGGGTAAACAGACGTGCAGTAGACCCGAAAAAAGAATAAAAAATGAAGATACACAGACACATAAAGAGCGAAGGGATCGTTGGATGGTGGCGCCCGGCAGCAAACAGAGCATATCAGATCAGACCGATCGTGTTCTTGACGGTGTTGGTAAGGGTACACAGGGTATATATTCTCAGGCACGCATTGAGCCTTCGTGTTCGTGTCGAAAAATAATATGCGTTGTCGGATGAAGACTTGAAGGAGTGAATATATGTATTATACGTATGTAAGGCAGAGGGCTACTTCCACCTTCGGAAGCGATACACCTCTATTAGTTCAAAGGAGGGAGAATCGGGAGGGTTTATACCCATGCCTCCAATATTCATCTCACGGTATACCATGGCTACATGAATACACTTCACAAATAGACCATCAGATATTTAGTCAAATTGCCCTCTGCGGTAGTCATTACAATCCATTTCTCGGTGCTATCCACTCTGTGGTCATTGTTGCAACAGAGATGAGCAGATGGGAGAATATAAAAAATGTGTAATAGTTTCTGCTCGATCTAGTCGAAATTTCACCAAACCATATGCCATTTTGTTTCTCGTGGGGTTGACTCGCGGTATCGAGTATCGTGAAATTCTACTCGACTTTGCTACATTTTCTTTCAACTAAATTATACTTTGGACGTACAAAAGTTACCGCTGATAGGTTTCACCAGAAATTCTTCAACCATACAACACACTTCTTGAGAGTATCAATGGAACAGCAGGTGGCGTACCAGCCGAAGGCATAAGACACGTGGTCAACACTTGTGCCACTCGATCAGGTAGCTCTTCGAGGGTACATTGTGCAGTCTAAATTAGAATTTTCAGTCTCGAGCGTATTTTTTCTTGAAAAATGCCATAACCGACTCCTGCACACTCGGAAAATTTCTAGTTTTAGTTATGGGTTGAGGCAATGATAAGATACGAATTCTTCTCGCGATAAGGTAAAAGACAACTTTCTCCAATTTTTTTTTGACCTCCTTAGTGTCATAATATCGTTGAAAGGAAAATTTCCTAGATCAAAAATGGCGTTTCTTCAAGGTCTCCAGTTGGTCACGCGAGTGGCGAACATTCACGGAGACAAATACAAGTCAGTTTGTAGTACCGAGTATATTCATTACGCGAGATACATAATATAAGATATCTACGTCACGTTGACGTTATGATACGTGCCTAAAATTAGAAACTAAATCCACAATCGTGCTCTTCCTCCTCTCCCACATGCGAGATGATGTCAGTCTCGACTGTATCACCGCAGGTTTGTTCCTGATCAATAATCTAGGCAAGGAGCAAGGTGGGCTCAGCGATACGTTGCATCCACCTGAGATTAGCAACAGTGTTGCATGCCCCGATATCCATAGATTAGATCGGACCGTTTCTGATTCAGTATTCTAGGGGTGAACTGAATCGGGTACCAGAAGAGGCCACAATACACTAGATTTGAATCTGTATGGGTGTCCTAGAGAGTGGTTGACAAAGCTCCGTTACACAAGTTTCACAAAGCGTATAGAAGTACTGCAAAAGCTGCGTGTGGTCGTTTCATAAAGTATCCCACTAGGATCTGACCGCGTTCTGACGATAAACTTTTTAGGCTACGATATTATCGGACGTTAATACGGATTACCTTTTATTGTAAATTACACCGCGACAAGGTGCGGCGCCTACGGCGATATACACTCTCTCTCACTTTTTGTCCAACCAGCATACTAAACTGTCTGAATATGACAAACGAATTTATTCATCAGAGATCAGAGGCAAAAAAACGTTTCAACTGGATCACAGAAAAGTATTGCGGTGATGGTACGTCCAGTTAGACTTTTATGGAAGCTCGCGTAGACCAATTTAAGAAGATGCGTTGACTCTTGACCAGTCCATTCCTTACAGAGTGTCGTCCAAGAGTCCATAGGAGGCACGATGCCCTTCGATCGCATCAAGTTCAAACAGCGGATCTTCGGATTTTTACATGTTCGTGATAGTTCAAATAGGTTTGAGCAAAGTTAGTACCTTCAGGTAGTTATTTTTCATTGCATGATCAATGAGCCGCAGCTGATCGCCTGTTTTATGGCAAAAACCTTGAGGAAAGCGAAGATAACGACGGTCTGAGTTACGACAGATTTTGTGTGAATCATTTTCCACGATACATTGATAACAATTACGAAGTGTTAAGAGAATTTTTTGTCCGTTTTTTCTTCTCGTTATTATTACTCATGGCGCCGTCCCCGAACCCGAACCGAGTCGAGGCGACTGGTATAACGGTGATGTTCATTATCTAATCTAAATCTCAGATTACGGTAGGACAAAAAATCAATTATTTCGTAACGCCTATGTAGAGTGAAGAGGCGAGTGTGTCGGTCTTGATATTCTCAATTTTGACTGAACCGCAATAAACAGTAAAGAGAGGTCAATTGATTCGTTATTCATTTGGATCACCAAAATTTGATCGAGGTCTCAGATAATTGAAGATTGAAATGTATATGGTAACTGTTCGGTGGCCGCGCTGCTCGCTCGAGCATCAAACGTCAGGCCTAAATATAATATTCAATCTTCAATTGGCCATTCGTTGTGATACCTCTCTCTCTCTTTCTTGGAGTAAATTGATTCTGAAAAAGTGGTCGAAATCTGGAATAGAAGGAATACTGAAAAAACGTACCAAGGACAGAAAGGCTCAGACCAGAACCAGGACGAGCGATCCTGTGTCTATCCGGAGGCGCCATTAGTTATCTCTCAATTGATTTAATCCAATGATAATTTATCGATGCGGGTTCCAGGTATCATGATTGAAAAACTGATGAACCAAAAAAGAATCACTGATCACGAAACACACAATTCACAAAAATTGATGATATATCGGAAAAATCTTCACTGAACCAGATGATCTTAACGGAGTCACATATCGTCACCGCGTTTTTTTTTGTTTTTTTTTTCACTTTTTATGAAAAAATGTAGATGGATTTTATTCTCCGTCACGAAGCGACGCTTTCAACGGCCTCGGCTATACTGGACGAGAGTTTCTGGCCCCCGGTTGAGCCGGGGCAACGCCGGTCGGGTCCCAAGATCCCTGACGCCGTATTCCGTCAAGCATGTAGTGGGGATTCTCACACAGGTCGAAGGAGATAATATGCATCACTCGTACTATACACTCGGACTAATACTAACAAGTTCGTATTCGACACGTGTGATTTTTTTCAAGCCTTTGTGTATATATAGAACAGACGTTCTTATCGTGCCGATTCTTAATCGTCGAGTGCATCCGCACGTCAGAAATAGACAGAAGCCACAAAGTCTCAGTATAACCACGTAGAAAATTGACTTTTAAATGGGGAAAACTATCCAGGGCCGTATTAAAACCCTCCCAGGAACTGAGTGACGTTTCTATGTGATATTCATAGTTTTTTTTATCCCATTTGAAAGACAATTTCTATACAGAAAACTGAGATTTTCTGTTTCTTAAGGCCCTACTTAGTTTTCCCGATTTAAAATAAGATAAAACTCAATTTTTACATAAGAAACTGAGAATTCCTGTCAAGTGACGTTTCTATAAGGGTCCTAGTGGGGCCCTTGATAGTTTTCCCCACTTAAAAATCAATTTCTGTATTAAAAAAATGAGACATTTTGTTGGGTGACGTTTGTAGGAGGGCCCTAGTTAGCTTTCCCCATTTAAAACTCAATTTCTACATAGGAAACTGAGAATTTCTGTCAAGTGACGTTTCTAGAAGGGCCCTAGTGGGGCCCTAGATAGTTTTCCCCACTTAAGTCAATTTCTGTATAAAAAACTGATCGTACGTGAGACATTCTGTGGGGTGACGTTTCTAGGAGGGCCCTAGTTAGCTTTCCCCATTCAAAAATCATTTTCCAACACAAGAAACTGAGACTTTCTGTCGAGTGACGTTTCTAGGAGGGCCCTAGTGGGGTCCTAGTAAGTTTTCCCGATTTGAAACTCAATTTCTACGTAAGAAACTAGAATTTTCTGTCGAGTGACGATTCTAGTAGGGCCCTAACTGGGCCCTGGTTAGTTTTCCCCATTTAAAAGTCCATTTCTACATAGAAAATTGATACTTTCTGGCTTTTGTCTATCCCGGTGACGATTCTAGGAGCATAGTTTGGGCAGTTTTCCCCGATTGTAAGTCAATTTTATACTCTGAATCGTAAAATTTCCACGAATTTAGTGACCAAACAAAAAAAAAAGTAGGTTGAAGACTGACAACGAAACTCAGTTGTATAACTCGTGGAAACCGCGACGAATATTAGCATGAAATATCGATTCGTTATCGATTCAGTAAACTAGCGTTCAGTTATAAATCGGTTGAATTATACCGCGAGCTCAGCATGCGTTCCGGATTATACGTCGTTAAGGGTGTGTATATATAAATATATACGCAGGGAATAATTAGAGCCCCGAAACCAGAATTTTTCATCAAAATTTGTCCATGTATAAAGCGTGAATTTTAACAACCATAGACATCGTGAATGATTCAATCAATTTTTGGATCTACGAGGTGGAACAGAATCGGGAGCAGGTATGCCTGACCTCCGTGAGTCATTTCGTGGTCTCAGGTGGGCAGGGTTGGGTATCCCGCAGACTCATCGGTCCATAACGAAGACAGCGCTGGTTTGGGTTAGAATTTTTCTGAACTACCTCAACTGTATAACTCCGAAGGCTATTAATAACATCTTTTCAGACCCGTAGTCTGCAGGCCCATAAAAACCCCTCCGAAAGAAACACCCCGAAAAATCCAGGGTCAACTGGCTTTCAGACTCTTGACCGTATACACGATGATGCTAAGGTCTGAGAAAATGCATCGAAACACTTCCCCTACTTTTTTTAATGATAATGGAGCGAAAATGCGTTCATTCAAGAACGGTATGTGAACTCTGAACCCCGAGGCGATTAATCAATGATCTATTTTTCATTTTATTCATATTTTTTTTATTCATCAGCAATTTGTTAACTTGTGGCAATAAAGATTGTCGCCTATCGTTTATTGCAGTCTTGAATTCTTCCTCCTGTTATCGCATGTGATGAATTTTTTTTTTTCAATAATAATACGTGTAGGTCGTTCCACATTCCGATTTCTTATAAGGAACGTTAACACAGATATAAAACGCCAGGGAACATGACACGTTATTCGAATGCAACGTATCGTTAAATCTGATACGATGATTAGGCACGTTTTAATTTCTGCGTATCGTTTTTAATCGACTCTGTACCAGTAGGCCTGTTATGTTTATACTTCAAACCATGCACCGTGCGAGTCTGAAGATATAATTGTTGTTGTTATTATTATTATTATTGGCCAAAGCAATCCTTCATGCGTGCTAATCAGCATGTAATACGGGGAGATGAATGAACCAATGCGGCAAACCCAACAACTTTTATATCCCTACAGCTTATTTTCTTTTTTTTTTCTTTCATATATCAATACTTTTACGACTCTTTTATTATATGGATGTACTACTGGCGCCGAGCGATAAAACCTAGACACAATTTCTCAGTGTTGTATCGATTGTTCAAGAATATGAAACATCATTCTTATCTTTATCAATATTCTTCAATCTCGGTGCAGAACACACCCGGAAGTGCAGAAATACGGTGCGGATAAAAAGTATACAGGGTGATTTTCTGACCACTGAACACTCTGAAGCTGGCTGAAATCGAAATAAGAGCTTTTATTGTTGGATGGTTCAAAACTGCTTGGAACGTGTGTTTCTCCTTTCCAGCCAACTTCAAACTGTCGGGATGCTTGTTTCTCGTTTCCATCCAATTTCAGACTGTCTGGATGCTTGTTTCTAGTTTCCATCCAATTTCAGACTGTCTGGATGCTTGTTTCTTGGTAATCCATCCAATTTCAG